>JACBYL010000865.1:0-63522 GCA_015266385.1 Trichoderma oligosporum | reverse complement strand
CTTCCGGAGGAGAAGTCATCGATTTGAATGAGTTTTCTCTTTCACAGTCTCTAATACTACTTACTACTGCCATGCACACAACTGCGTCCGCACCTACATACTGGTAGGTACATATGCGTATGCATACTTGTACCCTATATATACTGCCTATATATCACCGACCGACAGCTTATTCTCTGCTCTGACACTGTCGGAGCGTATATCCTTTTTCCTAATCCTTTTCTCGCTTGATTGTCATGAAGCACTCAACACCAACATACAGTGGCTAAGACACGGGCATCCAATCCTTACAGACAAAAGGGGCCTTGAGACAATACATTGCGCCGGGGCTTCAGAGACAAGATACGGGGGCGGAGGGAACAGACAACCTTAAAACCCACTTGCCCAGCCGCGAACTCCTGTGGCAAGGAGAAACAGTGAGAGTGATGGCTGGCCATATTGGCACGGAACTATACAACAATGTAAAGTACAAGCTCACGTCGTGTTCCTGAAGAGCAGGCAGCTGAGGTTTAGTGGCCGATGGTCTAATGCACACTCTGCTCTCAATACAAGTAGCCGCTCCAACAATGGCCGGCTGCAGAGTACCTAGGACCGGGGCAGGGCTTCCGGCCGCTAGCGGTTAATGAGCACATACTTGTATGGGAGTTGAGTTTTCGAACATGTCTTGCCTGGATGTTCCGATGGTTGGCACTCACTCAACGCTTTCTCCGGAGTACTGTACGGAGTATGGAGTACATACTTGTACTGTATATCTTTCACAGCTCCTAAAAGAAGTACAATAAAGGCGCTAGAAGGCTCGCTACTATGCTCGTACTCGTTCCTCCACGGACCCGCAAAACGCTTTCTCCGGAGTACTGTACGGAGTATGGAGTACATACTTGTACTGTATATCTTTCACAGCTCCTAAAAGAAGTACAATAAAGGCGCTAGAAGGCTCGCTACTATGCTCGTACTCGTTCCTCCACGGACCCGCAAAAGTGTGTGAGTGTGTGTGTGTGTGTGTGTGTGTGTGTGTGTGTGTGTGTGCTACGGAATACCTACCAAGTCGGAGAGGGTGGGGACTTGTCTCTGGGTCTTTGGAGGCCGGCTTTCAAACCCCCCCTGGTCTATTCCGCACATCCCAGACTCTCTCCAATCTATTGATCCAGCATCTCCAGTCTCTCCAGCTTCTCTCCATCTCTTGCGGGCTTGAAGCGTGGGCACCACCGGGTGGGACCTCCGGGCCTGTCCCACAAAGAGGAACGGGAGCTCGCAGCTACAAGCTTCCACGCCGCCGCAGCGTCCCGTTCCCGTCTGTTCTGCTAACTGATGCGCGCCAGGCCAGGCACGGCACACTGTGTATGGTCTGGATGGATGGATGGATGGATGGTATTGGAATTGATCCTTTTACTATTTGGAGGTGGTGTTCACGAAGTACCAAGGCAGTTAAGTACAAGCAGTGCGATGGCATGGCCTGTTGCGCAAAGCAAGTCACAGAGTCTGCTCGGACCTACATTGATGGCCCTCAAAGGAATTTCGTTCATGCTTCCATCCCATATCATGACCCTTGTGCGAGCCGACTGAGCGATGCGTACCTGCGCCTTGCATCTCTCGTATCTCTTTTCATCTGTATCGAGGAAAGTATGCGAGATGCAATACCCTATCAGCACCATCAACGGAACCCTTTCTTTCTTTTTTTAAACTCTTTTTCAATTTTTTTTTTTTTTAATTTTTTTTCAAGTGCCGACTTTTCGATTCTGCAGCTTCTCTACAAGTATTCTTCCTTTCTCCTCGGTGCAGTCATTCTTTAGGCTCTGGGCTCTCTCTAACTGGTCTGTCCATGCTAGTGCGTCTGACAGGTACGAGCTTCTGTACTTTGTACAATGAAATCTCCAGAATTCGGTCAATGCCTCAGCCAAAGACGCACCCCTACGTTGATTACTTGTATTTCTCTCGTATGTAAGACGCCTGAACGCAGCCATCTCACCGATAGTGTGCTGCCCTCCTCATCATTCATTCTAACGTGTACTTTACTTGTAGGCCATACGAGTAGTTCCGGACTTCATACGGTAGCCGTAGCCGCCGTAGGATTGGATTAGCGGATTTGGCTCGTTACTATACTCGTAGCTGATTTCTAGAAAGAAGAGAAAAGAAAAAAACTAACCCAACGACTCACACACCTTGTGCGGTAGCCAGCCCCCGGTGTGATGCCGGCTCGTTCGCTTGTCCACCCCCTGCCCCCCCAAAACACCCTCCCTTCCTTGGTTTGAACCAAAAGGAGGGTGTGGCCCAAACAAAAGACACATGAAAAAGGCTGCCTGGCGGCCACTAGGGCTTGGCTTTTGCCCGTCCCTTGTTTGACAAAGTGAAAAATTTTCAACATCTCATTTCATGGGCCATCCCTCAATCAAACCCAACAACAAACCCAAGCAAGTTGTGTCTTTTGTTGTGGTCCTTTTTTGGGGGGGGGGGGAGGAGTTTGAGGGCTGCCTCCTTTCAAATGACAGCAAGATTTTTCTTTTGTTTCTTTTCTTCTCTCCAACCTTGTTTAATTTTTCTTTCCGTATCCCAAAGACCCGACGCAGCGGAATGTGAGTCATAGCAAACGCAGCCCCGTCGCTTCATATGTATTATCTCCCAATCGATGGGCAACAGAGCTGTATTGATGTCCAAAGTTGCTGTGGCTGTCGAATCAGACATTGAGCTGCAACACTTTTGGGCGCCGATTGGTAGTCGGCTACTCACCCCCAGTTTCACAAACGCCACGAAAAGCTCATGCCAGCCTCCAGTGCGAAGCTAAGGGAAGGGAACCAAGAGAAGAAGAAGAAGAGAGAGAGAGAGAGAGAGAGAGAGAGAGAGAGAGAGAGAGAGCCCCACCTAAACTAAATGCTAAGGATCCATTACAAATTGATGGCTTTCTAACATACACACCCCCCAAGCTGTTGTTAAGCGAATCCTCTAACCACTAGCTAACGCCCACTTTATTCGCTGATGAAGGCTGGCTGCGAATATACTCCGTATATAAAAAAAAAAAAAACACCACAAGCATAAAGGTTTCTTCTGTCCTTCCTTGCTTAAAGGTAGGGTATCCTGGGGGTGCGGATCTCAGAAGCGGTACGGTGTTCCTATGATTTCCTTGACCGACTCTTTCATGCAAGACGTCCGATCTTGAAGGAGAAAAAAAAAAAATTCTTGTCCCGGCTCGCACATCATGACGAAAGCCCAAAGCACATCTGACTGGTCCGTTTGAATGCCGAAGAAGAGGCCACCTGCGGCCATAGACGCCGCCCTATCGTCTAGTGGTGAAAAAAATATTATATGGTGCTGATATACTTGTACGTGAGGATGAGAGGAGATACGTTAGAACGATGCACAATGCACAATGATGGAAGCCCCGGATCTCTACGTAATGGTATCCTTGTTTTTATCCCTATCGAGTAGATAAACCACGATCTTCGAAAAGCTCCGAGTGTTTTCAAAAGTTCATTGAGAGTGTTGCTCGTCTTATTGGATTCCATTATCCCCATCTTGCTTTATCTAGGAGAATCGCGTGAAACGACATCGGACCACTCATAATGATCGATCCACCAACGTAATCACGGCTCTCTGGACGTGGAGTTGTAAAGAGTGAAGTGAATAAATCATTACTATGTACTCCGGAGAATATTACGGGAATACGAGTAGATGACCTGGGCTTATTCTCGCTGCAATGCTTCGTACTTGGATCAACAGTTGACCCCTTGGGGAGTGTATAGAAGCCGCGAGATGACTTGTGGACTTCGAACCACCTGATGAGCTGCGGTTCCGAGAAGATCTCCTTCATTGCGCCAAGTGGCTCGTCGTGGTGCAATGCCTGCCAGCTCAACATGTATATCGCAAAAAAAAAAGAAAAAGAAAAAGAAAAAGAAAAAAGAAAACAAAAAAAAAAAAAGTGAAGAAAAAAACCAAGCCCTGACATATCATATCATATCATATCAAGCGTGTGCAATGGGTGATACAGTGCTTCTGCATGTTGCCACGGAGCCTGCGGCGATACCCAAGCCCAGCCCAGCAGAAAGCCGATGCAAATGACAGCCGCAAAAAAATTTCAAGCCGCAGATTCAGTCAATTAGCCCTCTCTCTGTATCAAGAAGCTTTGTGTTACGTTTTGTATACCATTCGTTCATGCAAACGGAAATAACCTAGATGAAGATGGGCGATGCAGACTGCATCAACCCTTCTGTGACGCACGTGTCGTGTCGTGTCTCTTTAGTCAAGTAGTGGAAGCTAGAGAGGGTACGAAAATTTCACAACCTCTTTATCTATCTATCTACCTGCCTACCTACTACCTACCTACCTACCTAATTACATGTATGCACTGCATACAGGAATCCATTGTATTCTCACCAGTAGCATTAATGCGTAATAGGGTGCATGCAAGGCAATCTGATATAAATAGCAGCTCAGGTCACTGCAGTCCAAATTCATGCCTTATGGCTGCGAATGACTATACCTACACCTTGCCTGTTTCAAACGGAACAGCCCAGTTTCTATCTTGGCTACAACAACACCAATCTTTTGAAGTAAACTAGTATACGGAGTAGGACGACGGCAGATGGCTTCATAATCATACCTACCTACCTATCTGCTCCGTACCTATATGTAGGGTTGTTTGGGTGTTTGGCACTTACTCCCGTCCTCCGTTCATCCCTTTATAATTAGGGCATTTATGGTGACAACAAAGCATGCTCGTAGGCGATATTCTTACCTTTTGCACAGCCTTACCATTCATTCCATTGGGCAGCTGCCGGACCGAACTGCATACATGTATGTACCTAGTATATACTCCGTACACCAACTCGCTACTGCATCATGATATACACCCCTTCCGAGCTTTTCCCCCCCTCTCTCTCTCTCACTAAACACAAACTCAGGGTAGAACAAGCAAAAGGAACCCCCACGTAGATCTGTCAAGGTTGTTGTTGTTGTTTATGTTACCCACGGATTTTACCAAAGAACCTGAATTTCCAGAACCCATTAATAATTCATGGCATAGCTTCTAAGAACAGTAAACAGATTGCTCATGCTAATGCGCTTGTACCGACCGAAAGAATATGCCTATGAAGGGGGAGGGTAAGTGTATTATTTACAAGTCTACTTACCTAGCACCCTATGCAAATATACGTCCAGTTTGCTAGACCGCCCACACAAACAATTTCTTACGGAGGCGGTGACGGCAATGTACATTTATCTCTGTGCAGCTGTAGGGATTTCTGTCTCCAAGCTTTTTCACCACTAATATCTGTTGATAAGTAAAAGGAAAAAGAAATTTTTTACGTGTTGTGATGCGCATACCATGCTCAGATGGACGCGAGCTGATTATCATTCCAAATAATCCAAGGCTCAAAGTTTCTTTTGTCTAAGATGTATGATTTAGCTTCCCCATTTGAATGCCAGACACTCGCTTCCCAAAGGAAAGGGGAATAAAACAAAAAAGAAAAAGAAAAGCTCTAGCAATTTTATAAATATTTGTGGTTTTTTTTTTAACCTTGATTTTTTCATTTTCACTATTTGCCTTCACCACCAGTGCCAACCTTCTCGGCGCGCACTGGGGGCTAACCTGGATCGCGTGCCCCCCCGGGAGCAAGCGGGACGGCGCCTGGGGCTTGCGTTTTTCCAAAGCACCCCAAAAAAAAAAGATGGCTTGTCGCTTTTCCACGCCAGCCACGTGGGGTGGATCTCGGGTGGCTGTGCAAGTGATACGCCGTTTCACGTGACTCGGCCGAGAGGCCGGGACCGCCGCCACAATTATTATTTCTCGATGCCCGGGGAAGAAGACGTTACGTCATAGCACTTGTGTATATGAAACGGAGGCGGCTCTTTAATTATATTTTCTTTTTTTGTGTCTGCTGTACTCCCGTATTCAGGCGCCAACGGGCTGCTTTGTTGCTGTCGATCTTAATAAGTTTTTACTTTTTATTTGTTTTATTTTATTTTTCCCGCGATTAAGGTGCTCTTGGGTAATCAATTTCTTTTCCGTTTTGTCTATTGGTTCATTCTTGGCTGTGGCTGCAAATAGTTTACAAAATGATTTACAAGTATGACGCAATGAGTTTGACAAACGGAGGTCTCTACTGAGGCACAAAACGGGAAATGTTTTGGGATGATCTATAGAATAGATAGGCCTAGATTAAAAAGAAAAGATTTGATTGCAACCTTCAACAGCCTCGCGCCGCAACCAAACATTGCGTGCGAAAAAGTTATGCAGCCTACCGACTGAGGCTGCCGGGATATCGGGGAGCCGCCAAATTTTTTTGCCAACTTTTTATGATGCATTCACACCCAATCATTCCTAGACTTTCAGAGGGGGAAAAAAAAAATTGATGTTGGATGGCTGGGAAATCTGTAATCTCAAGGGGGAAAAAAAAGTAGGGATGGATGAGTCACTGCTAACACGGCCTGTCTGATATGTCTAATCATGTAAATTAAGGAAGCAAAACAAATTTCATGCTTTCTTGTTTAGCATTACGGAGTATGAGAGGCGATATTGCCACACCCACCCACCCCTTTCTATTCTTTTCCGTGTGTCTGAACCAAACAATTGCTTCTTTTTTTTTTTTGTTGTTACTTTTTTTTCTTCAGGGGGGAGTTTTACGGAAGGCAAACAAGAAGACGCGCGTTGGGGAATTTTTTTTTTTTTTTTCCCGAATGGTCTTAAAGAATCCTATATCGTGAGGCGAAAAAAAAAAGGCTGGTATAAAGAAAAAAAGAAAAAGAAAAAAAACAAGCTAAAGCAGGCAGCAGCCGTTCATCAGAGTTTCAGAATAGTAATAGTGGCAAGGGGGAAAAGGCAGCGAGAGCGAATGATATTGCTTGGCTGGCGAGCTTCTAAGCGCTTTCTCTTTGTCTACCTTACCCTATCGTTCTTTTGCTGCGGACTCGCGCATCCAGATGTTCACGTGCTTTCGATGCTGAAAAGAAGAGTCAGCGTAGAGAACGAACGCGCGAATGAGGATTGTGATGCGTCGTTTGTGAACCAGTCTTTTTGGGGCTAATCCTTGCTGAATGTGTAGGACATTAATGGGTTATTGGATATGACGAGTTTGGGTTGTCGAATGGTTGGTTTTTTTTTTTGTGTGTTTTTTTTTGGTCATTCATCATTCATATTGGATGGGGTGTATGCTTAAATGGTGGCAATGTATCATGTTCTACGCGGCGAGCGAGATGGCAAAAGGGTCTGGTCTTGGGGAGAAAGATGGGAGAATCCCTCGCACTGGGTTTGATGTTAGGGTTCTTGGGCATCTGATTGGGGCGAAAGATGGTGATAGGGCTTGCTCTGTAATCTTGCCTAGAGGGTGCATGATCGGATTGTAGGCAGTCGCAGCAAGAGGCTGTGCCTTAGGTTTGGTGAGGCTAGAAGGCTTATCGTTGGGTTGTAATGTAATTTCAGGGTAAGCCTTGGGCTCGGAGTGTTAGGGATGACTGTTGTGGCATTGATTTGAAGAATCACTTGATGCCGTCAAATCTCTGATTAATGGCACGTGAAAGGGAGTTGAGTCAATTCAAATGTAATGGTGCCTTCGAAATCCCTTTCGTCTTCTTTGAAGTGATGTCACTGCGACTCAGTGCATTTTTTCTTAAAGATGCCTGCCTATGTGTCTGAACTGAATGTAGTTGCAGCTGCATTTTATACCACATCGAATTAGATTTATGCTTTAAGCGGCTCTCTGAGAATGCAATGGAAATAAGTTAGATTATAGGCTTTCGCCTACATCTTTGTGGAAGAAGTCGAGGGTATAACCTTTATAGGCCATCATAATATAGTGCTCAATATCGTGCGTAGTATTTCGCATCGACTAGGTTATCATAGTCTTGTACATTGCTAGACTTAAAGATATTGTATGTAAGTTGTAGTGCATCTCTCTTTGTCATAACTCTGTAGATGTAGGTTAAATCTGGTCAATAGGCGCCTTGTTCATATAGTAGTGTTGTTAAAGAAGCGACCCATGTGAATATTTGTCTATAGCTAGGTTAGCTTCTAGTATCTTTGATGTGTGAACTAATCTCTACCAGATAATGGTCGTGAAATTGATATGGAACTTATACTCTTAGGCCAGATGATGACGGCTGAGATGGCGATGCTTTTACTTGAGAGATGAGACCGGTTATGTGATGAACTGTGACATGTGATGTGATAGGTATGATATCCAAAAGCAGCGTCGCAGAGCTTTTGGATGGACAAAGTACGATGAAGACAATGACAACGCCACGAGATGTGTTTAGCATTCAGCAAAAGATAACTTGACGATGAATATTTCCCTTCTGTTTCATTTTGTAATAACGACTGAAGTGAGTGCAATTATCTTCATTGGTCAACACCCTAGATAATCCTATTTATCCAAGGATATTCCACTATTTATAGGCTTGTCTTCCTAAGTCAAGGTCCCATTCGTTAGGCATGTGTAATTCTACTCCTCCTTGTCAAATGATTGCTGCACCTGAGATTTCCATGTCTGTCCGGAGCGTGAACCTCTTCCTTCCTATCATTTAATACTTTTATGGGGGCAAGGAGAACAAACACGATGCTGAGTGTTATATTGAACTTGCACATGAAGAGTATTTCTGTTAGGGTCCCAATTAATAGAAGATATGAGTCCTTATCATGTTCTCTTTCTGTAATAGATACCATGCCGCGGAAGACAATTGATAACTTAAAGAGGCCAGCCTTGAGCGAAAGCCGTGGATTCAAACAATCGAGTACTGCATTTATCGTTCATATAAGCAAATAATTCAGAGCAATCGTTCATCATGTTGTGTTTTTTTAAACTAGATATACCGGACTTTAGTGTCTCGCTCGTCTCGATGCTGGATATAAACCTCATACTTGACTTTATTCACACCATCTTACAACATGCTCCGAACTACTTGTATCAAGGATCGGTAATTCGGATCAGCTAACGTTATGAAAGAAAATATCACATCATAATGTATGTCATTTTTTGTATTCTCTTAGCTGCCTAGGTACCTATTAAGCCATAATGCATAGCAGCAAGTACGCGTTTCAAGGAACGATATGCGCTGTCCAGCTGATGCACATATCGCAAAGCTCGAGTAGCTCTACCCAATTGCATTTTTTAACAAGGAGCTCCATTTGCTTTATCAAGCATACAGTATATACGATAGTAAATATATAACAAGGGCAGATTTCGACATCAACTAATCCAGCTTATTATATCTCCTTCTCACTCATACTACTCACAAATTTCTACTTTTGTCGACGAGTAATCCCTTTTTATCGTTTTATATATATATATATCTCACACACAATATATGACATGTCTATGCATTTCTTCTCTTCAGTATTTACCCGCCCACTTCCCCATAGCATCTCACTCTCTTCCTTCTTTTCTCTTTGCGCCCCCCAATCATATCTTATACATCATTACCTCGATAGGCTTTACTCTGACTCCTGTTCCGCTACATAGATCGTGTAATTATCATGTTTACTATGCACATGCGCTAATGAGGGTCACCCGCTGCTCAACATCTCTTGACTCTACCCTCCCATGCAACACGAAGCATCTCGGTACGGAGTAAATGCACGAAAGTGCTTGTACAAGATAGGGCTTCATTAGGTCTTTCTCTCGCGTACAAGTATCAGATTGTAGTTACTTGGTAGATACATATTTACAAGTGCCTCGTACTCAATTTATAAAATGTTCAAAGAACATGGCGTTATGGGCCGACAATTAGCTCTCGCTCTTTAACGAATGAAGCGGAAATTGCGGTTTTTTCACGGTCGGTCCTTATACCATATTCGAACGTGAACTACATTTTCACCTGCATGTCAGATCTGCTTGAAACGTAAGCCATACTTATCTCCGGAAGGATACATGCTCCTTCAGCATCGCTTGGAGCTATGTATGACGGGTAATCATTTGTTGGTGTAATAGAAAGCACGACCTCAAAAAACATCAAGTAATCATTAGCAACTTTAGTATGAAACTCAACATAGAGTATACTGACTTCTTTTGCTGCCTATATTACCAAGTCCTGTTTCATTACCACTACTCGGCAGTTAGAATCTATTGGAGCGACATGTAGGAGTCGGAACAGCATTCCCTTTTTGGCTTCGGACTTCAACTGATTTACCCTTGACATGTACCATACAATTCCGTTTATCTACTACATCCCATCCCATCCCATCCCATCCCATCCCAGGGTATTCCAGGCGTAACCGCAATATTATATCAATAAGCCATTCGAGAGAAAATTAGAAGAAATAAAGCCCAATGGAAGGGACTTAGCCTTGAAGTAAAGATACGTGCTAATAATATAGCGCAAGTCTTTAAATGTTGACTAATGACGTATCCTGGACATGAAAATCTAAATCGTAACACCTCCCCTTCCCTTTCCCTTTTCTTCTAAGAATATTTTTAATTATTTGTCGTCTTAAGCAGAAGGTTTTCATTTGTATCTTGCCATGCACAAATGATGATTCAAGCAGCATCCAGGGGTTTGTAACCGTATATGTTGTGGAAAGTAAAGTATGAATGGAACTTGGGTAAGCCATTATGCTCTGCAATGATGGATTTGCGGACCTCGATAAGAAACATTTCGATTTGAATGGTAGTCCATCCAAGTCCATCCCGAAATGGTCGTCGGGCCAGTCCAACAAGTCCCCACATGATGACATCTCGCAGGATATGACCGCATTCTTGAAGACGTCTTAGTTTTGGCCAGGGGCCATTCGGACACTTTAGATCTATTCGGCGAAGACCTTGGAAGCCAGCAGCGGCGAGTTCGTCCGGAATGTTCAAGATGGCATTGAGATTTGAGCCGAGGGCGGCAAGCCCATCCGTAAGATATCGTAAAAAGTCACGCCAGGCGTATGGCTCGTTGCAAGAATCGTCGTCACATGAAGCAGCGTATTGAAACTCTTGAATCTCGATATAACCACCTGGCTTCAAGTGTCTGAATTAAAAATTTTTTTTTGGCATTAGCAGGATTTACTTGGACAAGAACTAGAATTATAATCAAAGTAAGAAAAGGGATAGAAATAAAAAATTACGTACTTGTAGACTCGATTCCAAAGCTCGGCTCGGTTTTTTATTGAATGACAGGTGTGGCGGATATGGATGTAGTCAAATGTGTTGTCCGGATACGTCCACCCAGCTTCATGTTCGATATCATCGACAACAAACAGCACATTCTCTGGCACCCAGTCAGGCTGAATTGGCGATAAATCCATGCCATGAAATGTGGAGTTGGTATATTCATCAGCCACTTGAACAAAATGTTAGATAAGAACTGACAAGACAAAAACAAGACATTTGTGATCTTTGCCCACTCCCAATCAAAACTTCTGAATGAAGATGTCGGGCGGGTAATGTCTGCACACAGCGGGGTACTTACGTTCAATACACCATTTTCCCGTTCCGGTGCCTATTTCTTTACCATTAGCACATGGATTGACCTATTATGGCGTTGTGAAAAGCTTTCATCAGGCTTTCGGCGTATATTCTGTAGAGACTCACCTAGATCAAGAATTTCAGCACCGCGTTGCAGCTGATCGTGGATGGGTGCGAAGAAGTAGGAGCCTTCACAAAGGTGAATGGTCAGATTGTGTTTAAGGTCGTCGCGGTACTGTTCTGTCTCGTCGTTGGGGAAGGCATATTGCCCAGCATGATATGCATGATAGCGTAGGCCGCCATCGATGATGTGCTGGCGGATGCTGTCGGTGAGACTACGAGTTTCATCCCAAGTCCCATCATCAGGGAGATATTCGCCCTTCTCGAGGCTTTGGATAAGAAGCGCCTCTTGTGATGTGCCGACTGTAATGGCCGAACCGGTAGAGGCGGGCGATGGGGGGCGGGTGGGATGGCCTTTGGTAGGCCCGCTGCTTGCGTCGTCTTCAATCATTGTTGTCGAGCGTCGAGAGGATAAGCGAAGAAAGTCAAGTAAAGTATGTAGTTGTATATATGTACATGTATATTCAAAGTTCAAAGGCAACACCACTCAACTCGGCAAGCCAGAATGTTGAGAAAGATAAGAGTGTAATCGCCGTGAATGTTGAGACCAATATAAAAAGGCAGAGAACGTCTCGCTACCGATAATACAATCTATTGTATGCAAGTAGTAGATTGGCGATGATTTGCTGGAGCGACAAGCTAGAGAAACTCAGTAGCCCGCTGCAGAATGGATCGAATTGTCGACAAGTTGAGAAATGACTGACTGCCTTTGGGCAGATGTGTGTGATTACGGTACTGTCTAGCCTACCAGGGGCATCGCTAACTGAAATACTTTGTATGATCCTTCGCAGAGCGGTCCTCCGAACAAGAAGATGGCGTGGGTTACCGACTAATAGGTGCCGCTAGGCCCGACTCACGGGAACGGCTTTGCCAGGGCAGTTAAAGGAGAGGACGGTATAAAGTACTCGTTACTTACTCCCAGTGCCAGGACAAGTCTCTCGCTGAAACGGATGGCTTCAAGACGCCGAGGGTCGCATCAGTTTCTGTTTTCGATCTTATAGCCAGCCTTGAGTAGAGTGCCGAGCACGGAGCAGTAATTAGACAAAAAGAGGTTTTATGGTTGGCGCGGCGGCTATAGTCGTTCTCTGGTCTTTGCTGTACAGAGACAACTCTTTCGTGTGGATGCGCTTATTGTCTGTCTTAAAGGATCAGTTGGTTGCAAGTAGGAAAAGAGGGTGAGAAAGAAGCCGAGCTCTTTCAAATCGTCCAGTAGCACCGCCCCGTAGTACGGCTGAGACAGGGGGGTGTCAAGGTCGCTGGAAAAGAAATTATAGTGCAGGGGTGATGATTGGTAGCAGAGCAGAGTACATGTACAGTAGAGTACAGTAGAGTACAGTAGCACTGCTAATACTACAAGTAGGTTCTAGGTAGGCCTATAGGATCAGGAACATGGGGGACCTGATGCTGAGCAGGGTGCCCTATCTAGCTAGACAGAGGAAAGTCGCAGTACAAAGTCCGAATAAATGAATACCTACAATCACACAGCATTTCTCTCTTTCTTTGTCTCAAAAAAGCACTACTTAACTGCTTACCATCAACAGGGTCCATTCAGGATTTGAGGCTAATTAATTTCCATCTGTTGAGGGAAATCATCCTACCATTCGTCATGCATGAATTTGTATCTGGGACGCGGTCAGCACATCTAGACTCAGTTAGAGTGTGTGGCGGCGGGATCCTGACTAAAGAGGTACATACGTTTTGCACGGACACGGCATCAACGGCCTTTTGATACCGACGGATTGGGACAAATCAACCGGCATAGACTCAATGTCGATATACCGTTTTCTTACTAGTTCGTAGACTCCAGAATGTTACCCTGTGCGACTGCGCGGGAGAGTTCAAATAGCCGGGTGCTACGGAGTACTATGTTATGTATGTATCTTGTAACCCGAGGATAGATTTGATTGTTTTCTCTTAGATATCTACAGTAGGCTGCTTGGTAGGTTAAGTTCTATAGATACTTCATCGATTTGTTCTCAGCACTCAGTACCCTACCTAATACAGATACTATATATAGATGGACAAAGAAGACCATACAGTAAGTATAAGTACTTACCAACGAGAGTACCTAGCGTATGCACTCAATAATGGCAGGTGCCATCGGAGGTACCTACTTCGAGGTACTGACCGACTACCTAGTACGGAGTAGTAAATCTCAATTTACCGAATACTCCGTGCTTCGTACAAACAAGCCAACTTTGGCCCAACTCTCCCTCTTTGTCTTCTCATTACAAAGCCTCTCGCTTCATATATCTGTTTGCAACTACAAAGGAATGAATTACTTTGTAATACTATGGACTTTGCAATACTACGACACAAACGCCAAGGGTGCAGCTGCCCGTCGCTGCGTTCGCTATGTGTAGCCTCAAAGGCGAGCCTTGCATCTATTCTGTCAACTCTCCTCGTCATCGGATTGCTTACCAAATACGGAGTCGACGTGCTCAATCCTAAGCCTGCTACTCCGTACTAACTAGTATTTCCACTTTCAAAGCCCCATTTTCATCTCACCAATGTCACTTCTTGACCCGACAGAAAGGAACGCTAGGCGCCCTAGGAGATCTCCGACGTGCTTCTTCTTATCCACCTTGATTTACCAATTGTTGGTCACAAAGCTGCCGAGGACTGCGCACAGATTACCACTACTGTTTTCTTCGCATCACCTACCAACAATATAGAGCTCAGGTATCCCTTTACTGTCCCGGAAGCTACATTTAGTCGGTGGGAGCACGGCATTGGCTACTCCCGCTTGCCTCCAAACAGCCTGGGATAACTACCTACTGGTTGCACTTATGCAAGCCGCCTATAAAAACCTCCTTTGCTCACTTTGGCTGCTCCTTTAAGCCTGGTTTCGAGGAAATAGGTACCAGTGTACTCCGTACAGAGTACATGTTCTCCAGAGTACCTAAGTACAGACGATACTTCCAGCTGTCAGCTCAAGCACCATCAGCGAGCCCTTGCTTCTCTTGTTTAAACGGAATGCCTTTGACAATGCTATATCATTCCGTTTTCCGATCTCTAGCCCTGATCCCTCCGTAGATACAGAAGGGAGAATAAGACTGAGACGTGATACCGCTCATCTCTGGCATCTAAATATACTTTGTATCTGGCCTGTTTATAGCATCTCAGAGCCCTCCGTACCGCCTCGAAGTTCCTCATTACTTGATGTTGTGTTCTACTGCTTCGTGCTACGAGATACGAAACGTGTATCCCAACAGCCTGGTTCTGGCTTGTGGGCTTGTGGCTCCCTCCACCAACAGCAGCCTGGGGATCCTTGGCGAAACATCTTACTTTGTAGTTTGGGCCACGAATAACAACGCTCCGCTTTTAGTGTCGAGAAGTGAAGCTTAAGTTGCAGCACATTCTCCAATACTGATGCCTAAGGGAAAGTAGCTTAATTCCGATCCGGTCAGCCAATTTTAGCAAATCGCAGATGGTCGGAGACAAACATTTGATTACATCTAGGGATTGGTATAAGCGGAGTGTTGTGCCGCACAGCTGGATTACTTCAATCTTCTCTCTACGGGTATCAGTCAACTCACCTATATTAGGATTAAAAAAGCGTACTGTCTGGCATGCAGTCGTAATTTATGACTAACCGCTCGTCCCTTTTAGGCGTACCTTTGGTAAATACAGCATTTTCAGCACCAATTCTCCGAATTCACTGCCTTAGCCTTGTGCAACGCGGCGATGGACCGGTATCTTCCAGACTCACTAACTACAATTAGATCCAGGTGTATCCCCGTCGAGAAGAGCATGAAGAAGCAATCATACCACGGCCAACCAACTGGTGTCCCACAAGCTTTCGTTCCTTGCTCTGTACTCCATGCCACTAGAGATCTTACTAGGTAGAGGCAAGGGAGCTGGTTGAGCTAACTGAGTGTCTGCCCTTGAATTATCAGGAGATCAAATAATTGTGATTGCCTGAATAAGTGCCTAACAAAGTCCTAAGGTGTTGAAAGTATTATGTATCGCTTCGTTCACATCCTTGTATCACATCGCAGCTTTGGGGACCCTCTTCTCCATCAGTCAAGACTTGTGAATAGCCGGTGCTCTTGCTATCAGTACAAACTCTTATTTAGACCGGCACGTAAGCAATATCAATGATTCACAGAGTAGAAACTAACCTCCTCTACTTATGTTGGGTCAAGTTTGCTTCCCCAGGACCCGACGTAGTGGCACAGCGATTGCCCTGTCTAGAAGAACACTCGGACCAGCACTTCCTTAGGCACCTTTTTTTTTTTTTTCACTCTTGCGTGATCACGAATTTCGGCTTATGCAGGGGCTTTTCCGTCTATCACTTTTTTCCTCCTTCATTTCTGATAGCGCGGATTTATCCGATGACGGACACACGATTGGTTTGTTGTCGAAACGTATACATCCACTTCCCTTCTCCCCACTTCTTCAGGTGAAAAGAATCATATGTTTAGAAGCGATATTGTCTTTGGTGGAGAATGGAAGAATGGGGAACCCACCCCAAGGTAGATGGTGACCTTGTTGCTTCAAACGTCAAGGGGTGGGAGTTGTGCAAATATAGGTAGGTGATCATTTCCCTCACAAGACGAGTTAGATAGCGACTGGATGCCTATGTTGAGAATACTTGATACAGAAATACATTAATACAAAGAATGAAGACGAAAGAATCGATTTTTAAAATAATTCAACATTATCGTATACTTCAAGAAGAATAATTTATATCTAAAGCACCAATTATCAATGGATATCTTTTGTTTAATGAGCGTTCGTCAACAAGTCTAAACATCGCCCTGCCTTAGCAGCATATAAAATGCCCATCCTAGGGGAGTTACCCAAACAGCTCTAAATCAACGACACGAGCTCTTGGGGTTCCTGGTCCAAAAAATACTCGCCCACTCATGTATTATCCAGCAAGTGTAAAGGAATTTAGGAAAAGTAGCGTCACTAATTCAGAACCTAGCAAGCCATTTACAGGAGGAAGATGACAAAACCCAACACCGCACTCAAGATGGTACCGCCGACCTTGGTAGCACCAGCAACAACGGGAGGTTGAGTTGGGCGTGGTAAGCTAGGACTTGTACTAGGAGGAACAGGAACATGAGGAGGTGGAGAAGGAGCACCATCATGGCCAGGCGGCTTAGTTGTAGGAGCAGGGGGTTCAGGTTTGGGTGCAGGAGGTGGAGGAACAGGGCAGCCGATGCCGTAGCAAAGTGGTCGAGGGCGGCAGTCCACACCGAATCCATTACAGACTTCGGATCTGTAGCAGTCGTCTCCATTGCATTGTTCATGGCCACATTTTGTACCTTTGCAGACGAACTTCTTTCGGCATTCTTCGCCATAGCACGTCTCTTTGGCACACTTGCCATCGTAGCAGATGACTTTAGTGTTGCATTCATCACCAGTACATTGATGGTAGTGGCAGTCGTCGCCTTTGCAGATGACCAGCTTATGCCACTCCTCCTTGTCAGTGCAAGCCTCGGGGCGGCAGTCGTCGCCATCGCAGATAACACGGTGGTGCTCGCAGTGATCACCTTCGCAAGGCTTCTCAGGGGCACAATGACCACCGTAGCAGACAATCTTGTTCTGGTGCCATTCGGGCTTGGGGCAGAGCTCGGTGGTGATGGTCACGACCTTGGTGGTCTTGTGGCCAATAGGGCAGCGTGGCAACCCAGGAGGGCAGGAGGTGATGGTGTCGGTAGTAGTGCTTGTGATGGTGCTTGTGATGGTATGGGGACGATGAGGAGTGGTTATCGTTTCATCATGGTGATGGTGATGGTGATTTTCATGTCCATGGTCATGATCTCCATGTTCATGATCGTGATCTTCATGTCCGTGGTCGTGGTCATCAATTCTAACGTACAAGCTCAGAACAACAGTAAGAGGGACCTGTTGGCGGCCGACGGCAGCAGCCAGACCACCACAAGTCTGCCCGTCATTGCCAGGACAAGGGGTATCGCATAAATCACTGGCAATTCTACCAGAAGTTTCCAGATCAAGTTCTTCACCGCAGTAGCAGTCACTATAGAAAATATGATCAGTCCAAGGTGTTGTTTTACATTTCTATATAGCTGAATACTCACGTATTGTAAGCACCAAAGAATTTGGTTGGGCAGCTGGCAGCGCAGAAATCAAGGTTGTTGATCTCGGTCGACGCAACCTTCTTAAAGCTGGGAAACCCGGCGGTCGATGCAACGCATCCAAAGAGCCTGAATTCACCGACAACTAATGGCTGGATATTATGCTTGTGTGGTGGCGGCGTATAAATAGGGCGAGGATGGTGTGATTCTGAGGAGTTTTTGTAAAGGCCTAGGACGAGCTGGGCGCCCAGGCCGATAATCAAAGCCAATTGCATTTTTGCACGATATTTCCGGTTATGAGACTAAGGAAAGTTAAGTTAAGAAAAGAGTGACGAAAGAAAATAAAAGATCCTCAGATTCTAAGCGAAGGAAATCAGAGGCTGAGTGTGCTGCTACTATGGGTTAGTAGAGTAGTCTCATTTCGAGGAGGGCAGTCCTGCTTCCTGGAGGGGAGGTATTATTATTTATAATATCGAGCACGGCGCTTTGCGAATTGTGCATTAAATATCAACATTTGATTTCTTTGACGAATGCATTTTGCTAGCGACCATCTGTTGCCACCTCTCGGCATGCCAGTCCTCATAATGTCTCGCTATGGGACTCACGAACTCCCCAACAGCCAAAAGTAGAAGGCTGGGGTTAAATCGGGATCCGAAGTTTTGTTTTATATGATGGAATTCCCAATGCGGATTTCTTCCCAAAGAAGAAATGATGTTGAATTCCACTGTTTCTGGGGAAACCAGCCAAGATTTATCTAGAGTGTCTCAATCAATCGACATGATGTCTTGGCTGATCTATCAACCACTGCTGGCCTGAAGGGAGGGTTAGTTTGAGTTGAAGTTTATCTATAATAGTGAAAAAATCCAGACTTAAATTCCTCTGCGATCGCAAGGGCCATAAACATTCAGATAAACAGGCGCTTTAGCTCGTACACACATTATTGCATACTTTGGACGGGACAAACGTCTCTTATCTACAGCAAGTTGGTGTAACTATGGCAATGTGACGCTTATATGATGCATTTGCATCAGTTTTGAAGATGATTTACTTTAACTTATCCTATTCCAAGAGTAGTACATAAAAACAAACACTTGTTGCTTTAAGGCAAATTTGAACAATGGCGATATGGCACATCTTGTCACTTGATTTGATCGTCCACCCTAAGGTATGGAGATGAATCAGGTTACCAACACCTGATTGGAATCTCATAAGGGCGATTACTATTACCCGGATAGTAGCATGCGGCCAAATTCGAACACTCACGGCTGGGGATGCCGACACAAAGCATGCCTATCATTCCAAACAAAGGATAGCTGGTCGAGCAGGGGCATTGAAAGTTGCAGCTGGGGGGATAGTGTGCTCTGTAGAATTATTACAATGATAGTTTGGAAAACAATGAATATGCCATCGACTCAGATGTTACCATGTTGGCAACGGTTTCGGCAAGAGACAAAAGCTGGACTAGACGCGATGTGATTGAGAGCAGCCAAGTTATCTCGCTTCCGGCGAACATGAGTGACGCTCTCTAGGGTATGCTTGGTCGTTCAACAGATGGCTATTGCATCTAATAAGTAGTAATATTCCATATGTCGAACTATTTACCTTAATTTCATCCCATTTATACCGTTTACTAATCCTCCATCCATACTCTCTCTATGTTCTGACTGCTCTTCAAAAACAGCCATCTCGTCATCCATGTTCACCGATTCATCATCGTCATCACTCTCCTGAGTATCCGTACTATTTCGATAACGAGCAATCTGCTGTATGTTATGTAGGTTGGAAGCATTCAAAGCGAAGAAGGGATGGTCTTTATGCAAGGTTCGGCGTTGGCATACGAATCCCATGGGTGTGTGTAGGATATCTAATGTCTGACGCCTATACGTCAACCATTCTCTCAAAAAATTGAGTGGGTACTTGGTGGGCAATCCGCACGATATGGAAGCTGTGCCACCGTTCTCATCTTCTCCATCAGAAGAAAGGCCCAACCAGGATAGAAGATACTTGTACTCTGCGTAATTAAAGTATAATCGCCCGGCTACGATGCCAATTTCAATAGCAAGCCATTCGGGGAACAAACGGTTATTATCCCAGGACGGTATTGTATAGTAGACGAGACCGTTGAAAATCTGCATCGACTTGGTCACTGGTGCTTCATAGCAAAGTAGCCAAACTCGTGGCTTTTTCTGACATCTTAGTATCGGGATGATAGACTCAGTCTCTTCGGGTATAATGATGAGGGCCGTCTGTGTTGACGGGCTCCAAAGAATCCACTCTACGGGTCGCTATACACAAGGTCAGTTTTTGTGAGCATAAGGATAATAACGAAAACAACAACAATAATAAAACAGAATCGAATCTTTATAAAGGATTCTTACCAGTACATCTGATTGTGGTTGAAATCTGCTATCAACAATCGTGTTGACAAACTCTCGCGATACGAATAGCCTAGACATAGTTCTTTTGACTTTAAACTTGCACCCAATCTTTGTTGCGCCAATAAATTCAAATGCCTGTAGATATGGACCTTTAGCTTCCAATACCCCAGTAGCGATAAAAGACTTGATGAAATCGGCGAGGCCAGGAAACTTCTGTGGCGTGTATCTCATGTAGCTCTGCTTCTCTCTGACCTGTTCAACCTCGAACTCGACTTCCCGTTCCTGCTCAATTTCCATAAACGCAGTTGTAGAAAGGGTTGAGATCTGACCCGATGGATCAGGTCTTTTCTTGTCAAGTCTGTAAGAGTATTGCTGTAGCTGTGGGAAATCGAACTGAATTGGCCCTTCTGCACCCGAAGCCGAAATTCTCATCCCATAGAGCTGCTGGAGCGTCTGGTGCTCCTGAAGGCTTATCACACCCAGCAACTTCTTTAAATCATTTTTATTACTGAGAAATTGGGGGTGTTTCCATAACGCGTTGGTACGATGACAAAAGTCGAGACCTTGTGCAATATGGAGTGGCATCAGCTGCTCGTTGGATTTACAGCTCTGCTCGAGTAACCAGCGAACAACATCGATTGAAGTAATTGGACTCATTTGAAGAGGCAACGATTGGGTTCCTGCGTGCTCAGTTCGAAGATCTAAGATGCTTCGATAGACTTCAGGAGGAGCCACAAAGGTAACCGACTGAGTTGAGCCCAACTGTCGCAGTCTCATGGCGGCTATATTTTGTCAGTATAATCGTCGAAAACGGTTCATGGTGCCCAAAGGGGAAAAAAAGAAACGCTTTCTATAAAACACTCACCTTGCACAGTTTGATCTTTTGTCTGACCGAGGCTCAAAGTCACCGCGCCTCGTGCTTCAATCGGAAGCTTCAAATCTGTACCTCGAGTATGCCCTTCATCAATGTAGACAACGCACTGCTCCAAATTGTCCGCAAAGGGACTCGCATGAAGTGGCATGGGATCCTTTTGAAACTTGGCTCGAACCAAAATCTCGTTCTTCTTGCCGAAATAGACGGCACCTATAGCTTGTGGGTCAATGGCAAGCCAAGCTCCGGCAACGTCATAATTTTCCATTTCAAGAATGTGAGCGCCGGCATCGATCAATACGCGGATCCCTTTACGGCAAAGAAGTTTTAGAATCCCTTCTTCTGTCAGGTGATGGCCGCTCTCATCTGCTGCCTGAAGGCAGTGGGTGTTACGCTCTTGTAACAAGTAACACAGCACCTCGGCGTTGGTTCGAACAAGATTAGGTAGATCATCTTGCTTAATGGTCTCTGGCAACATTCCTTTATTGTCGTTTGTGCCACTAAAGCCTGTTGTCAACCTCGGTAGATGGGCACCGTGGTTGGGAGAAGCGCCGCTAGATATCAGAGGTATATCCCAACCAGATGCCTGAAGTTTGATGCTGAATTGCTTGGCATGGACTGGAAACACAAAAGTGTTCATATAGTCGTTCAAGACGTTTCGATCCAAGCGCAAATGCCTCCACAGCTCTCCAATTTGTGCATCATCATCTGGATTGATGAGATTCCAATGCTGGAGGTGCTGTGGCAACGTCTTGCAGCCACTGATCCAGCGGTCAAACTGTGCTACTGAGTCATCTGCTTCAACCACTCGCTTCAAACTTCGAGAAATCTGAGCCTTTGTTAAGCCACTCTGATAGAAGGATAGACACGTAAGGAGAATGGCAGTATCCGGATGGCCATACTCGGCCGTTTGCGACGGAACACCTTTGGCTTCAAAAGGTACTGCAATAGGTGCTCGATCGGGATGAAGACCATACTGGACATTCCAGCGCTTCTTCAAACACAGAATAATAATGCGTTGTGAAATGAGACCGCGGAGGAGATGAAGACCTCCCAGGCCAAGTGAGTCTTCTGTTAGCGACATTGCTGCCTTTTGCCAAAGATGCTCGCCAACATTGATGCCACCTATGACAGACTCAATGTCCTCTCGAGCGGATTGTTCATGTGCTTCTTTGAGCTGGACCATTGAGATTCTACCCTCACAGACGTCTTTGACCAACAGTTTATTGAGGAAATCTTCAGGCTCAGATTGGAGGAAGTAGATGATGGGGTATCCCTCTTGCCTCCGAACAACCTTGACCCCATTAGGGAACTTTTGTTCCAAGTATCCAGCGTGGCATTCCACCAGAGACAGAAGCTCTTCGACCACAAGCCATCGATGAGGGTGTCCATCAATCGCCGTTTGAGGACCACTTGGGTAGATCAAATGTGTCTTCGCAGAAAGTGTAAAGTCCGACTCGTCCAAAATATCGCGGCACGATCTTTCCAACCATTGTTGAATTTTAACCATCTGTTGGGCTGTTTGAGGCTGATTATCCGCCAGGCGCTGCAGACCACTTAATTTAAACGATAATATGTGCTCTGGGAGACAGAGCATTACACCTCCTGATGCTAATACCACTTTGTGGAGGGCTTGATATTGTTCAAGTATTTCTGTACCGGCAGGTGATCGTCGTGTAAATGGAATATGGCGAACAATACGTCCAACTAATCCACCAAGACGGCTCTGGATGACCTGTGCGGTCTGAAACAGCAAGGCCTTGGGAACAATGAGTCTGCACAGATTTTTCCTGTTTGCCAATACTGAGACCGCCATTGGTATGATGCAAGATGTCTTTCCTACGTGCGCAAAAAACGTTAGTATATATATATATATATTCAATATTGTATAGATAGAATAAAAGGTTGCTAACTGACCTTGTCCCATGTTCATTTGAAGCACCGAATTGGTTCCTGAACGAGGAGATATAATTGCCCTAGCCACATCTACTTGTGATTCCCGAATCAAAATATTGTTGTCAATCTCCAAGAGGAGCCATTCCGCATACTCGATTGGATTCCAATTCGTGTGGCCTTCATAGCTCTGTTCTTCAGACAGCCGACGGATATCGTAACAAAGCTTTGCGTCTTCAATTCGAACAAGCCGTTGTATCTTTGTAACCAAAACTCCGCATTTAACCAAGGCGTCCTTCATTCCGTTTCCTAGTTTCAAGGCTCTATCGCTCCGCAGCTGCTCAAGTAGCGTTACTAGCGAAAGGCAAGGCCACAAGTTACCAGCATGAAGCCATACAGAGCTGGGCTCATTCTGAAACAAGCTGAATTTAATCATCTCCATGAGTTCGTGGAGCTCATTCCGGGCAGTAGCAATCTCATGGTTGATATCATCTATGCGTGCAACCTCTTTCAGTGGCTGGGTCATCTTGTAGTCTTTTGCAAGTGCCTCGAGTGAGTGATGAAGATCCATTCCATATTGATTCCGTGTCGAGCCCTTTGCAAAAAATGGCTGAATTATTTCTCTAAGCATGTCGATCTCTCTTGGGACAGCCTGGAACGCTGGAAACATGCCAAACTGCTCGAGCTCCCCCCACTTGAATCCTCTTTCTATCTTGTTCTCCTTCACCACGACCAACGTGTTAGGAAGATAGGACTTTGTCATCAATTCAGCTGTGAGACATTGTATTTGATAGGGAGGTTTCTTCACATTCTGTGATTTAGTAGTTGCCAAAGTCCCGGGGAAAGACTTCCAGAGGCTATTTTGGGCTTCGTTGGTTATCATGTCTTGCTTCTCACGTAGTTCCTTCGCTTTCATATCAAGCTGCAGCAAGTATGTAGACAGCTCTTCATTGTGTGACAGTCTATGCATTTCGGCCTCTAAGCCCATCCATACCTTGGCAGTATCAACCCATCGCAGAGCCAATAGGTCCGTCAGTTCTTCAAACTCCTTGGGAGAGGACGGAACCACAGGCCATTGGCTAATTAACAAATTTGCAATTTGTTCCGTCTCATCGAGCACATGAGCATCATATATAGATTCATTGAGTAGTTCTTTGTGGTGCCTTCTTTTTTTCCAGACTCGTGAAAGGAACGATTGGTATGAGATCTGGTTCACTTGGATAAGTTTAATCAGTTGGAGTTTCTGAGGCTTTTCGAAAATGATAAAGTTTGTAAATAGCGATTGCTGAGGAGGCTTGATGTCTCGAAGCGCGCTTTGCTTGGCTTGCATTACCAACCACATAATGAGATTCATATCGGACTGCTCTCTGAATGAAAGTAGAGCCATCATAAAATACGTGCTGTATTTGTTTGATAAGCCATGCAAACGACAGGCTTGAACCAAAGAGCCCCACGAGGATACAATTTCGCTTTCCAGAACTATTTGAATGTCCAATACAGTTGAAGGGTGTTGAAACCCTCCAATCATGTCGGACTTTCTCAACAATTGCTCCAATTTCTCAAATTTCGGAACTCCGCCGTTTTGGTCTCGTAGAGCTTTGATGGTTCGATATACTTGACAGCTTCCCTTTGATGCGGACCCTCGATCTCGGGGGCTGTATACAATGTCTTGAGCTGCAAGATCCAAAAGACTGTGTTCTCTAGTACAAGAGATACGCTCGTAGATTTGTCGTCTAATGATACCTCGAGCATGAAGGTGGGACATCTTGACATCGTCGGAAGAAGTGTCAATCTCCGGTTTTTCAGTTGCCACTTGGAAAGTCTCCAACTGTTGAGACTGCTGTCTGATGCTGGCTACAAGTGTGCTCAAAACCTCATGCTGGATATTCATTGTCAGATTACCATCCCAAGTCACATTCTGATATCTTTTGCTATTTGGTGGATAGTAATGCCTTCTTGGTCCAAGGCTTTCTAGTATAGATAGGAATCTCTGTGGATAAATCCGCAGTGGCGTCCAAGGCTGACTAGATGCCGAATTCAGGCAATGATATGCCTCCTCTGATCCAGTGCGTCCTGTGAGCCCATCTGGGATGGGAAACGATGTTACGGCGTGTAAGAAAGTCTTGAGATAAAGAAGCAGTGGCTCAGGGGCGCAGTCAAGTCTACCCAGGACTTGATTGATGTCGAAACGCGCATATGTGCCTTCATTTCTGACCTTGACTGAGGAGTGGATGCCTCGCTTCTCCCAAAGAACGGCGCCAATGGGAACGAGAATACTTCTCTTACTATGGTTCCTGACGTTCCGTAAAACGAGTTTACTTGCCAAGCCGTGAAAAGTTCCAGCATCTTGATCCGGGTCTATTTCAGAGCGCAGTTGATAAGACTGGAGCAGCCCTTGGGCATTGACAAAGAAGCTCACTTCCAGACGTTTTAACTCGACAAAGTATCGGTTACCTTTAAGCGGCCGGTAGATAGTCAGCTTATCAACATCCTCAAATCCTTGGAATATTTCGGCTATTTGAAAGCCGATTTTGGAATGTCGATCGACTAGGGCACTCCCCGGCTTATCATATATATTATGTGCAAACTTTCCTTGATGGCGAAATTTGTTGTTTCGAACTGCATTTCGCTTGCGGATGTTGAGCACCCAGTTGGAAAATTTCTGCTTCCATATTTGGGGCTTCTGTCGCAGCTCAAGTTCTCCAGTGCTTATGTGCAGCCAATGCACACAGTCATC
Source organism: Trichoderma oligosporum (assembly GCA_015266385.1). Lineage (NCBI taxonomy): Eukaryota > Fungi > Ascomycota > Sordariomycetes > Hypocreales > Hypocreaceae > Trichoderma > Trichoderma oligosporum. Next base: position 38,104 of record JACBYL010000865.1, on the reverse strand, counting down.
AACGAGCCCAGATGGTAGATCTACCCCCAAGGGGCCTTTGAAGATGCTACGCGGCACATGCTCGATAAGGGAGCCCTTGAAGAGCGCTCTGATGAGAACAACTCCGTCTCTTGACCCGAAATGGACTTGGTGGTTATGAATATCATTTACAAGTTGATACTCCATCCCCACAAGCCCTGATGATCGTGTAAGCAAATGCTGCCGGCCAAAGAGTTCCTGAACAGACGGATCTTCTCTCATTTCTAGCGGCAGCCTTCCCAGGGGCTTCCCGTCTACCAGAAGATGTCCTTGCAGCAAGTGATAGTGAACAGTTTGTGCCGCTATCGACTTCATCGCACTAGTCCGCGAGACGAGCCACGAACTTTGAGGACTTGGGAGGGATTCCCACTTGGTATAGCTACGTTTTGTAGAACTGCCAACGTCTACCCAGGTTTCGTCAATGGCATCCCTCAAAGCAGATCCGTGAGAAGCTGCCCATTTTTGGATCAGGTCTCGCATAGAGTAAGACATTGACAAGTCCCGTATCAGCAAGTGCTTGAGATCCGCGGGCATCTGATCGAGGTTCACCAGGAGATTCTCTGAAAGCGCAATCGATGCTCGGAAAAAGTGTCGAGCATTGGCTTCACTCAGTCCAGTATGGCTTCGATCGTGCAGATAGACTACAAAGGTTTGCCGACAGAGAAGTGCAGCCCAAAAGGCATATTCAGCTGTTTTATGAACTGCATCTCCGTCATCTGTCGACCGCACTTCGTTGCGGAGATGTGTGAGCCAGGTGGAGATGATCTCCCGTATTCTCATGAGCGATGCGGAAACCTTTGGCCTGAAATCTTCAGGGCAGAGACTGTAGAGTCTCAGACAAAGGCTGATGATGATGCTCATGCAAGCGGTTTCACGCCAACTCGATGCCAAAACATCAAGCCGCTTATGGAGTTGTTCATCCAATCTCTGGCAGAAAGCATGGTCTTTAAAGACGACGTGAGCCTCGCGCAAGAAATTTGAATCTTGATTATAAGGTCCAGCTTGTAGTGCTATGTAGTTGATAATGCTCATCGTGGCAGTGCTGCTGAAGTTCATATTGGTCGCTCCCAGCTCCATGAGCAACACCAGCCAGCGTTGACGATGTCCAGAGAGAAGTTTCTGGTAGGCACTAAATTCATGAGTAGACATGCCTGGAGGACAGTTTACCTCGTTTGCCACGATCTCGTACGAACTTGGGCGACATATGCCGTCCGCTGGCTGTGGAGCATTTTCGAATGGGCTTGGAATACTCTTTGGAAGCCAAGATCCGAGAAGATGATGATACCAAGGTACACTTGTCAGATCTTCAAACCAAATACCATTCTCTGAGTCATAGAATGAGAATTTTGGTCCAAAGGGAAGTAGGATCTCTCTCTCCCCCTTGGGAAGTTTCAGCTCTTTATAGTGTGTTTGGGTAAAAGACTTCGTGCGAGATGCCAGCGTCAATGATGAACTACTAGCAGTAGTTTTCGACGTCCAGAAAGGCTCAAGCTGTTTTACTCCAGACAAAAGGATCACTGGGGCATCACCACTATTAGATAATCCCTGGCTTCCGAGTACCATGAGCTTCCACGTTGCCAAACGATAACGCGCAAGATACTGTGGCATTGCAAGTTCAAAGATAATTGCGTCACGTTGCGATTTATTATCGGTTGTCGAAGGAAGTGGAAGAAAGTCCTCATGCACGCTGATTTTGAGTCGTTTTCTACAGCGTTTTCGCCAACATCTCGTGCAGCCTTTGACATTTAAAGTGCCATCTTTTTCACGAGTACAGGTACAGACTCCATTCTGTATAGCTTCAGTCAGCTTGTTGTATTGCCCCATGAGAGTTTTCAGCTGCGTGGCCTTCATTTCCCGGGACTTAATGGAAGCAGAATCAATCCTCGTACCCAGATCAATCAGAATTCTTCCTGGTTTAGTCAACTGAACGTATTCTGAGGCAAATGAGCGAATTTCGCTGGGCCTGTCGAAGATGGTGCCATACTTCTTGTCACACATCTTGACTCTTTTTGCCAGATAGTTTTGTACTTGCAGAAGACGGACCATCTCACTTTCAGCTGGGAAGCAGAGGATATCAAGAGCTTGTGGAATAAGAAGAGGGTGATATTTAATGAGAATTGGGCATGCTGATGTAGCAGCTTCATCCATCGCAACCCATAGCTCAAATAGGTTGAGAAGATATCGGCTTATAAGCTGCGCTTCGCCATGATATGCGTTCTTAACCATATCCATGTAAGTAAGGATAGCACCTGACAGTTGTTGGCATTTGATCTGAGCGTCACTCGAGGCTGCTGTACTGAGATTCCTCATGGAAACCTCATAGTCAACGAGCTTCGAGTAGCTCGCTGCAAGCTCATCGACTTGAGATACACTCCCGCCTCCAAGTGACGATATATCTATTTGGGCTGTTTTTTGTACGGCCTTTATTCTCTGCGACAACAGACGGTTAAGTACCTTGCCACTATTGGGCAAGTTGAGAACCAGGTCTTTTTCGGTAAGTCGGGTAGGGAGACGAGGGATGGAACGGGTAACCCCCTTCTTGTACTCTTCCCAAACATTAGCCACGCCCTCAATAGCGTTCGTCACGGTTGTATGAAAGAAGCCATGTGTTGCTTCAAAAAGGTCATCGTATGCCGTTCGAAGTAGCGCCGATGCGTGTGATCTCTCAGATTCGAGTTTTGCCAAGCGACGACATAACTTGGCCTGTATCATCAGCGTTTGCTCAGGATGGAGAATCCCAGCGGAGTCTCTCAGAAACTCTGCCAAAACCATGCAGATAATAAACTTGAAGTAGCAGCGATCAACGCCATCGTCATTATCGAATATCGAAGAGAGTATTCGCTGCACAGCAACTCGGAGCATCAGCCAATACGGCGATCTTCTCCACGGAAGTACAGAATTATCCAAGACAACATCGTCTCTTACTCTCTTTTGAACCTTGCGAACTTGTGTCAAACTTCCCATGCCTTCGAGAAGAGACATGAGCATCTCGCTGATTAGGGCAGGGCTAGGAGTATCTCGCACTTCCACAACGGCTTTCCCAGCTTTCTTTGCACGAGCGGTAAAACGATCAAAAGATTCGGAACTGGATTGTTCAAGAAACTCGGACAAGTTCTCTTGAAAAGAAGCGTCGCAAAAATCCTGAAGCCAGATAGCAACAGCGCGGCCTGGAAAGTCCCATTTCAGAGCATTGCTCGACTGAAGAACGATGGCCGCCGGTGCAGAGGTCTCAAAGGCTTCGAAAACGACTTTTTGCGAGCTGTACAATGAAAAAAAAATTAGCCATAAACATGAGAAGAAATATAGAAAGAAGTCTTGGTGGATAAGAACTTGGGCTTAGACAGCATACCTGGTGTCTTTGTGAATGATAAGGGCGGCATTCTGCTCTACAATATGAAGTGCTAGCCAATTGTCGGTTTCGCTTTCAGCAAGAAGGTGAAAAGCCCAAAGCAAGTCATCTTTGGAGAGGAACTCTTGGTTCAATTCTATAGTCGTGTTCAATGAGGTTTCCAGGGTATTCTGGACCGTCGCATTCCCTAGTGAACAAAGACCTATGCAAGCATTTTGTAGCCTAGTCCCCAGCTGATGAACGAGAGCACTGTTATTCTCATAGGGTTTTCCTGGTAGCTTGGGTGGGAGAACGAGATTGTTAAAAACCTCTTCTAAGAGGTGTGTTTTGTTTACATCCATGGCCGTATTGCCAGAATAGGAGGGTTGAGCATAGATGAGCGTGGAACACAGCAGTACAGTACCATGTTATATATCACAGACTCGAAACAGTTATTTTTTCACGTGGGAATCCAAAAGCCTAGGTGCCGGATGAGATGAATGAGGAGGATATAGAAATATAGAGAGGGGAACATAACTCTTGCTGGCTGTTTTGTTGCGTCCTATTAGGTCGACGGCAAGGTTGAATGGCCAAAGCGGCCTGGTTGTTGGTGAGCCTCCCACAGGCAGCCAGCATCCTTATTTGTGAGAGGCCATCTGCAAGTATGCACGCGAGCAGTCACATTGCGGCTGAGATATGGATTTATCGGCTGCCTCGTTGTTGTAGCAGGGGTAATTGTCATGTGGTTCGACATAGCAAGACAAGGTTGATGCAAACAGACACCAGCTTTCCAGTCTTTTTTTTTATGAGTAAAATCTACCAGTATATCGATCCTTGGTGTAGATTTTGTTTGAAATCATGCTATACTTGTAACAAGATAGGCTGCGAGTAGCCAAAGAAAGAGTGAGCCGCGGGTCCAACTTCACAGCCACAAGCTAATCAGGCTGAAACAGCAGCCCAATGCAAACGCAGCCAATAGTGTGAATTGTTCCGTAACCAAATGAGATCCCTTTCTTATATTAATATAGATTTAGTGGTCGTATCTGAAGCCGAAATGCCCAATCAACATGAATTTGACGCGAGACGTCGTAATGCAAACGAAACATCAAGTGAGCAACCGAGAACTGAGAGCAAGGGTCCGAACCAGCTACGTGCTACATACGTACGTACGCCTGCGTTCGAAACTGGAGAAATCGTATCCGCTCTTGTCAACCTCACCCCCATAGAAATCAAAAAAAAAAAAGAAAGTAAGATAATGGTGGAAGAATAAAAAGACTGGCACGCTTATACCTGATTCACATACAAAAGTAGACTTGCATTCACTATTCTTTTGTCCACCACATGCTGGTATGCCAAGAAGCAAAAGAAAAGAATCCTGGTATCATTCCGGCCTGATTAAATCATCGAGATGCCCGATTAGCGCTTTTCGTAACCTTAATGAGGTTTTTGCCAATGAACCTAAGACTCGTAGTTGGCATGAGGGGCGTAAAGTAAAACGTCCTGCTGGATCCAACGTGTTAACATCGCGTAGACGATACCCAAAGACCATTAGACATCAATCTAGCTTCCCTCCTACATCTACAGGTACCCCGCCTTTTGTTTATTTGACAAAACCCACAACCTCAGCTGAGTGGACTAGCTACCAAGAAATTGTTCTCAATTTCCCCGTCATGGTCCTCTGAGTCTCTGGAGAAGAGAGCCCATAGCTTCTAAACTCACAGACCACCCTACGCCAACAAGCTGACAGGGATATCTAGCCTTTACAAACCAGTTGATTGAGGCGATAAGCCCATTGACCTTCAGTTTCCAAGACGATCTTATTCGCTTTGCTCCATAAGTGCCTCGCCATACATGGCTGGCGCCCGAAAAAGAACACTAGATTGCCGCTCTGCCACCTTTTTACCCAAGTGTACATACATATTACTCCGGTTTCAATCAAACAGCGATCTGGCTGCTCCATGCTGCTTGTAGGTATTGATATTGATAACCCAACTCCCCCTCCGTGTGTTTCTTCGTAAAATGGGCGATATATGACCACCCGTGCGAGAGGATACCACAAGGTTGGCATCTTATAGTGATCGATTCGATATCTTTCTCCATGGATGCCCTTGTGTCTCAGGTAACAGTATGGAATATAAGTGAGGATCTATCAAGATATTCCATAATCATTAATATTATTTCTAGAGGGGTAGTGAGATAGCCGAGCCCCGAAAGAGGTCATAGGTAGATGATGGTGCGTGAGCTAAAACTGATTCTCAGCAATGTGAGGGACATGATCTTTTAAAAGACCATGTTGATGATTGATGATTGATGATTAATGAGGGAGAAAAGGTTGAGAATATTCAATAGTTGTTAAAGCCAAGCCTAAATACCAAGGCTACAAAGCTATTCAGCGTTCATGACGATCATCTTTGCTAAGGAGACGCGTGTGATTGGTCGGGACCAGCCGACGACGAGGTGGAGCTCAGGTCCATTTGTGGGGCGCCGGGCCGGATTACACTAATCGAGTAATAACTCTAATATCCAGCCATACCATTAGAGGTCGCTATAATTGTCCGGCTATAGGTAATAACATAGTTTATATTATAGCGGCTTTAGCGCTAAAAGACACTATATTACAGCGCATTCAATTATGATAATTCGACTAACCAAATACCTCCGTACTTATTACCTTACCACTGCTATATATTATCAGCTTTGCCTACCTAGGTACTAAGAGTGAAACCTACTAAAATGACCAAGATAATCTAGCGCTTTGGATATTGATTAAGTGTGCTAATAATATATTATATTGTAGTGTTGAAACCAATTTCAAACGGGCTACGGAGTACTTAAGCGCCGAAAACGACCATACAAATGGTGCCTAGGATCTTGAGCGCTTGGCTCGAGAGCCTCTTAAATTAGAAGAAGAACACTCTAAATTTAGATGTTCATACACACTCTTTCCAAAGCCCATCGTACCATAAAGAAGAACGTGACATGATCCTCTATTATCCAATAGATATGGTCGTATGTGCTTATTTGCCTCGAAATTGCTTTATATGCGCCTCTGACAGCGTTAATAATGATAAGGTGTTATAATATCAACTTCTCGAGTTGCTATTTTCACTGTATATGTCACACATCTAAGATTACTCAAACAAGTATATGTATAACCATGAATGAAGTATTCCAGTGTAATTTGACAATGGTCTGAACATCAATATCACGATCAACTCTTTTCGTCTAAGAATTGGCGAAGATCCGCAATCACAATCCTTTAGTCTACAGAGATCTTGTGATCGCTATCCCCCCCTTCGGAATGACTTCATCTTCCGGATAAATATCACCAATTTTAACGGAATGGCGGTTAAGCGGCTATTCTCCCATGCAAGACATGCAGACCTGATTCGGCGAATGCAGTGACCATTCCGAGACAAAAGGGAAAAGAGACAAAGCCTTGCCGACACTTTGTAGATCGTATATCTTTGTAGTATTGGCAGCACGCAAAGTATTAAAATCAATTTGATCGATATTCCTATCAAAAGAGAAGAGAAAACACCTCTAGGACTTGTGAGCAGAAGCCGGAGCCGTACAAGTGTGCCGAGATAGTTATGCCATCACGGATAAAGAAAAATGCCAGCCCCTATTAGTGCATCCTCGGAAAGCGCTCGAATTAAGTCGGCCTCAGCGGGTCCTGCAAGTCATGAGCACATATCACACGAAGATCATGCAGCGCGACTCGTTGAAGAACACATCAGTTTGATGTAATTCAACACCCTCCACAAACGTGTGCGGGGAAGAAGATAACAGTTCGTGTCCATGTCGCATCACTAGCTGGGAACTGCCTCATGTATTGAGGTGATCGACAATATTCTGTAATGATAAATAGCGTCTGGAGTTAGCATATATGTGTACGGAGTTTTTGCAAACACCTCATCATTAGTCGTGTATTAGAAGGTTGAAGCAGACCAAGGTGCTATTGAAAAGGTTTATCGTTTGCGACTTCAATATCTTGTAATTAAACATGGCAAAACTCCCCTTTCATGCCGATCATATCGGCTCCTTCATTCGTCCGGAGGCTATATCAGCATTCCAGCAGAAATTCGACGAGGGGCGAGCCACCGAAGCTGAGCTCAAAGAAATCCAACACGCAGCCATCCGCGATATTGTCACAAAACAACAAGCTAATGGAGTGAGAGCTCTATCATCGGGCGAGTTTGACCGCAAATTCTACTTCTCCGGTTTCTTTGAGAAGCTCACCGGCTTCCGCGAGGTCAGTCCTGTACCATGGGATTTGACTCGCCTCTCCGCTCCGCCCATGGCAGCGCTCAAGAAGACCGGGCAGCAATATCCCATGGCTGCCATCTGCGAGGGGAAAATCCGCTACGAACGCAGTCCGTATCTAGATAATTGGCGGTTGCTGCGTGATACTGTGCCCAAAGAGCTATGGGGAGAGTGTAAATTCACCATGCCTCCAGCGTGCTATTTTCACCTGAGACTGGCTCCGGGCAAGTGTTATAGTGCAGAGGCGTATTCCAGCGATGAGGACTTCTTTGCGGATTTGGCGGCGGCATATCGAAAGGAAATTAAGACGCTGTATGATGAGGGATTGCGTAACCTCCAGATTGATGACCCAACGATGGCATATTTTTGCTCAGATGAGATGTTGGAGTCACTGCGAAACGAGGGGGTAGATCCGGATAAGTTATTCGAACTGTACTTGAAAGTTCACAATGATTGCATCGCTGATCGTCCCGAGGGACTTCATGTTGGACTTCATATCTGCCGAGGTAAGTCATGATAATGATAACTCGAATAACTCGGCAACTTCTGCTAGGGATTTCATGAAGAAAATTGAAGTTACCTTTTCCAACCTTATGTTTGTTTCAACAGGCAATTTCTCGAAATCGGTTCATTTCAGTGAAGGATCATATGAGAAAATCGCTGAGCGCTTCTTCGCCGTTCTCAACTACGATACTTTCTTCCTCGAATATGACAACCTCAGATCTGGTGGCTTCGAGCCTCTACGCTTCCTCCCCAAACACAAAAACGTCGTGCTTGGTGTAGTAACAACCAAAGATCCCAAGCTTGAAGATCCTCAGGCAATCAAGCAACGTATCCTAGAGGCCGCTAAAATTATTGCAGACGGTCAACAGCGCAGCGTCGAAGAAGCCATGGAAAATATTGGCATCAGTCCACAGTGTGGGTTTGCTAGCGTTTCTGTTGGCGCTGAGGGAATGACTGAGGACAAGATGTTTGAAAAGCTGAGACTGGTTGGAGAGGTTGCGAGAGACTTGTGGTCGGATCGGCCGTGAGGCAAGGTGCGTTAGGCTGAGAATCTTAGAGAACACACGCTGGAATATAATATGCTGTGTCACATACTACAACGTATATCATAATTCCTATTGTTGTATGCGCTGGCTGCCCCTTTTCTTTTAAACGTAGTGGTAATTAATTACATGTAAGCTGTTGCCAATCAACTTGAGTATCATGTTGCCCATGCTCTGCATTATCACGGTCATCATTTAGAGGAGCGCCGCCTCTAATAGCGGAACACGTCAGCATCAAATGGATACCAGCCGCCCGAGGTTCCGACACATGAGGTCCTATTTCGCATATGCGACTTCCACTGGCGTTAGACTGTATGTGTTCAATTATTAGATATACGGGTAGCAACTAATTAGGCAACGATAACCTATCAATGCCATCTCTGCATTCTACAAATAGACAAGTCAATTTGTTAATACGAGTAGTACGGAGTACTCAGAAGGTTAAATGGAACTTGAAGGGGATGTAAGCCCGATATGTCACCAAGGATCGATAATAATATACTAGTTAGTGTATGGGGGCGTGAAGAATCCAAGACAGCTAAATCATTGGTCTTGATTAGTGCGAGAAGGCACCACAAGTGCTTCCTTCACTGAGTATAAGATGACGGCTTTACCGTACCGCTCTTTGGTTGACACTATAGCTCAACTTTCGGTATTCTTTATTAACTTGCCTATTGATCATTACCATCACGATGCGTTTCCTCTCTGATACCATGACCGAAGACCGGCAAGTCTTAGGGCCGCAAATGCAGGTCATCGGTGCTGGTCTACCACGATGCGCAACGTCTTCACTTCAAGCCGCACTCGAATCTCCTCATATGGGATACTTCCCTTGCATGCATATGGCACATGTAATGCCAAACAGTAACCGAGCCCAGATCATCTTAGACGCCATGCAGGAAGACGATAGACAAAAACGCCAGGCGATGCTACACAAGATTTTTGACGGCTACAAGGCCACTGCTGACTTCCCCGGTTTCTGGTTCATCGACGATCTCATGGATATGTATCCAGATGCCGTGCTGATATTGAACCAGCGGAAAGGAGGTGGCGATTCCTGGATGAAAAGCTGGAATAACAGCATTGCCTTTTTTCGCACATGGACCTATCTTCTGCTCTGCCTCCCGGTTAAAAATGACCGCCTACACTGGTATATTCACCTTGTTGCCAAGAGAAGATGGGAGCAGCGGTGGCGCACTCAAGATCTCGACGGCTTTTATGACGCTTATCAAACATATGTCCTCGAAGAAGCCAAGAAGCGCAATCGCAAGGTCTTAGTGTGGACAGCTGACGATGGCTGGGAACCGTTGTGCAAAATCTTGGGCAAAGAAGTACCCAAGAAAGAGCCTTTCCCATGGGTCAATGATACCACGGCCCTAAAGTTCATCCAATGGATTCTCATCGCCAGAGGTATAGCATCTTGGGCAGCAGTTCTTGGCAGTGCATATGTGGCATGGACCTACGGACCATCGATTCTTCATCATAGCGTATCAGATTTCTTCCTTGCTTGTCGTGACTGGTTCGTCAGCTACTATAGAAGATCTCGATACATCCATATAGCCGGGATGGCATCAACCTATCGACTACCTACCATCGGGTCTCGGGGGATTTTCTGGTAAGAGATATTGTGATAGATAGTCATGTGCGCTGTAATAGTTATAGCGCGTAAGAGATGTTAGAACCTATTCATTAAAAAAAAAAAAATCTTCTACTGCAATCTGTAATAGTTGTCTTCATTCATGTTTTGTAAAAGACAATGAATCACGTGTGTAGAAACAAATGCAAAAGAATGCCAAAAAGGAAACATCGCTGCTTCTCCTCCGGGAAGGCTCGAACTTCCAACCTCCTGATTAACAGTCAGACGCGCTAGCCAATTGCGCCACAGAGGATACACTTCTCAGTGATTGATTTTCCTGGTACTAAATTTAACTTATACATGGTATTGAAGATGATTTGCTCCAATTTTTGGCTTTAAGACTTTGGGTACGGAGTTACTTCGTGCTTTATGCATATGGTACAGAGCACTCCGCAAAAATGGCATGTGAATGCTCTCTTATCCCATCACTTCACTTCACTACACATAGTATGGCAACTTCTCTCTTAACTTTCTACCTTTGATAACCCTTCCTCGACTCTCAGGTTACTTCAAATAAATACACTCAGGTCGAGTACAAATTCCCGAGGCTTCCCTCAGATACCAGGTAGTAGATACATCACACTGCGTCATCCCTATTCCTCCGTTATTCCAACTGCGGAAGAATTGCCCCAAGGCCCAGTCACGAGCCCTATTTACACATCACCATCCGGATTCGCACTATTGCGGGGGGGGATCTCTGCCGTTTCATGCGCTGTCTTGACTTCTTTATTGCAACGCCTCTTCCGGTTTCAGCATCTCAGGTGCTCGCCCTACTGCTCACACGACAGCCAATTTCTATTCCCTTTTCCCCTGCCGTTTATTTCCTTTTGCCTCCTCATTAATCCCTGCTGAGAGGCTTTTCTCTCCGTCTTTTAAGTACCCAAGCCTAGTCCGCTTCGAGGCTCTCAGCGCGCCATCAACTTCTACCTTCGCCTCAACTTAGAAGCCTAGGCTAGCTAGCTGACTCTTCTGCTGTGCTAATCAGAAAACCAACAAAAAAGAGGTTGTCACTGAACCTAAATCTTTCCCCCCCTTCAGCTTCTGATTACTCCCGTCTTCATACTTTCAACAACTTGCTGCTCTCACAAATCCACGTCAGTGGCCGGTGCATTTCGTTAATAAGAAATTAAAGCATCCCGGAGCCTCTTCCCAGCTTCATCTTATCTCATACAACTACTATTAAATCTTTGGACGTCAAGGCCGTGTCGGGCCTCGTCCTCCCGCTGCAGCCATGTTCGACCTCTTTGCGATGCTCTTATCGTGCGTGTTATCTGCCCCGCCATGCCGTCACTACTAATCTTACAAGTTAAAACAGCTCCATCGCATCTTTCCTCTTCCCCATATTCGCTTCTTATAAAGCTCTCAAGACGTCGGATCCATCTCAGTTGACACCATGGCTCATGTATTGGGTCGTCTTTAGCTGTTGTCTGCTTATAGAGTCTTGGGTCTACTTCATCCTTGCCTGGTATGTCTTACAACTGCTTTGCACGCTCATGTCTAGTGTTTTAATTTATGTGGATCAATAGGGTTCCTTTCTATGGATATATCCGCCTGCTTTTCTTCTTATACTTGATTCTTCCACAAACCCAAGGAGCTCGGGTCATTTATGAGGAGTACATCCATCCTTTCCTTCGAGAAAACGAATCGCAGATCGACGAGTTCATCGCTAGCGCTCATGAGCGTCTCAAGGCAGCTGGCATCGACTACTTCCGCAAGGCTATTGATTACCTGAGAGTCAATGTCCTTGGCCTCCCACCAAGCGAGCCCGAGCCTCCCACTCCACCTCCGAGCACCTATCAGAGCTATACTCAATCGCTCCTTGCTCGATTTAATATTCCCACAGCGACTCGGCCGGCCGGCTCCGGAAATATGGGTACTGATCTCTTCGGCCTGTTAGCCAGCGCCGTGACCGCAGCGACAGGTTCGGCGGCGAGGAACGAGGCAGGTGGCTATTCGTCATCTTCTGTTGTCCCGTCCCATATCCAAGACTCGAGCGAGAGGATCAGTTTCATTGCCGCCCAACGAGATCGTCTCAACGTCCTTCTCTCAGCCCTCGACCGGGAAGCAGCGCAGCTCCAGCGAGACAGCGGGCAGTCGCACTCCCGATCTCGTTCGAGGCACATGGATAGTGATGAAGAGGTTACCCAGAGACCACCTAGTGGGCTTAGTGGATGGAGTGGATTGAGCAAGAGCCGCAGCGAGACCGACTTCGAAAAGATCGATGCCGAGAGTGGGGCCGAAGATGAATCTAACCTCCGCCGCCGCCAGGCTGCTGGTGGTGGTGGCGAGGGCGGCGGTTCGTGGATGCCATGGGGTCGGAATGTGCAATCTGGGACAGGCCACAGTTCTGGGCGAGAGGACTAGGAAGATTAGGATCGCCGGAAAGATTGACCTGCTCCTGGGTATAGAATAATCGCGTAGACAATATTTTGTCACCACTATATCAGAGAGAACTGTGTGCATAGGGTTTGTATAAGGGTCGACATTTAGGCACTCCATGGGATATATTATATCAACTATATCGAGCGGAGTGAAATATCGCTCTGAATAAATGAGCCTTGACGTTTACTTTTTGTACACCCAGCCAGTAAGTAGTCTACCGAAACACTGCCACACTGGCACCAACCAAACATGGTTTTCCAAATATTGTACAAGTCCAATCCCCATCCTTACTGTCATTAATGTAACCGTTTTTGTGACCCTTTCCATGCCCTTGTCATGCTGTAATTCCTCAAAGTCCACACAGAGCTCATCCCGGCGCCGTAAGCAATCGGGTCAAGGGAGTTATTTACTAACTTTGTATGGGTATTGCACTTCCACGTCTCCCTTCCTATACCATTGAAGTCGCTTCTTCTTGGTGGTAACATGCTCTACCCACACTTCCTCCATATAGTTCTTCTTGAACCATCGGACAAAATGAGGATCCCATAATTCAGAGGCGATACCCAAGTCCTTGCAGCAGCGCATGAGAGCGTTGGATTTGCATCCTTCAACGGCAGAGGGTAGTTGATCCGGACTGAAGTAGGAGTTTTCACCCTGTGCTTGTGAAACAAATCTGAAAACAGCGGATGTTAGCAAGTATAAACGACGCAAACTAATAAAAAAACCCCCAAAATGGTGGGGTCTTACCGGCCGTCCACAATCAGAGCATACTCCCGTGTCACGATCGAATCGCCAACAACAGCCTCTCCCTTGGGAATCAAACCCCATCCCATTGGACCAAAAGCCTCGTTCAGTCTCCTCCTGTACTTGATCTCTGGCAGGTAGATGACGCCATCTGGCTTGACTTCAATGTCCTTATCTTCTACGGGCTGCATCAGAATCTTGAACTGCTTCTCCAACACCGGTCGGGACGAAATGCCATAAAAACTTCTCGTCCAGTCAACGGTGGGCGATTCCAGGGACCCAGAATCACCCTCCCTTACATCCTCATACGCAATACTCTTGGCTTGGTAGACAACATCGTTGTAACTCAATGCAGGGGATGGCGTGGACGCTGAGACCGTTGGCTTTGTCACTTTGGGCGCGGGTTTGGCGTATTTTAACGTGTTTGTTGTAGGAGGCGTAGATTTTGCAGGAGTGGTAGTAGATGCTGTAGGTGTCGTCTCTTCTGGCTTTGTTGTAGCCGGAGGAGTTGCCGTTTCTGTAGAATAGAGACGGGCTGGTGGCGGAATTGATCTGAAAGTCCGACAGACAAGCTGCCTTGAGACTCCTGAAAAGACTCTTCGTGAGGGGACCATGATGTAAATAGTGATTGGTGGCCTAGAATCGGTCGTTTGATATTTGAAGGCAAAAAAAAGTTGGAATTTTACAGTATCAGAAGATTTTATTGTGTTATCGGAGAGCCGGTACGGTGAAAAGAAGTTCCGCCACCGGCATTCTTGACGCATTGAAGGTTAGTTTCTATTTCTTACTCTCACATGTCGGAATCATTGATACTGAAAGGTGACTCGAGTATTTTGAAAAATATATATAAGTCAACGTAGTCCTATATCCTATTATTACATTTTTTCTTCTCTTTGCGTTAATTCATTTTGGTTTTTGTTCTTCTTTTTTGGTCCTTTCCATTCCTTTTTAGGCGTCTTTGGAGCTAGTTCGCTCATTATTACCATGACGCTTCCAGCACTCTTTGAACTCTTCCATCTGTGAGACAGTCAGCATCACTCAACAACTCAACTAGTTCTATAACACTATATATAAAAATTAAATAAAATTCGGGGATAAGAATAAGAAACTCACTTCTTTTGAACATGCCCTCCAATCCTTCTTTTCGAAATAACAATCTGTCATTTTGGCATTTTCCTCTATGCCCGTAGTTTCCGAGTCAGTTTTGAAAATAACCCCGAGATGAAGGAACACAACGTCTCTCGCTGAGTAATGCAAGGGCCACTCCTCTCTTTATGATCTCCCAAGAAGCTAGAAAGATATAAGAGCACCTTTCATGCCAAAACTGTAACTTACCTGAACAGCCTGTGCTGAATATTCGCTTGTCCCTAATAGCAGCGGGCGAAACGCCCACGGCTTAGCGTCGGAGCCTCTCAAGAAAGTACTTTTACGAATTAAGCCGCTACTCACCACTCATCTGGCTCATCATCATCCTCAATTGCCGCGTCTGTTGTGGCCACCGTCGTCGGCAGCTTTTCGTTCACCTGTCCAGGCATTTGAGGGAATTGTGGATTATTAAAACGTCGCCAATGGCCAAAGTATTGCTGCAAACGGCTTGTTGATGTAAGAAGAGAGAAGAGAAGAAACAAATATTGATTATTGGGTGGCGTGACTTGCCAATTAACGGATCGGGGGAACGGCCATCATGGCACCCAGTCGACTCAACGTTTTAGTCCATACAGGTCAATATGCTCTCTTCTTGGCATATACATTTTTTTAATCGATGTTCAAGATTACGTTTCTGACTTACTATAATGAAGGCACTGGAACAACCGCAGAATCTGTGAGGCATTGCATGTATACGCTCCGCCGTCTGCTATCACCCAACTACGCCATCATCCCGATTAATGAGACAGCAATCCTGAAGGAGCCATGGGCACAAACTTGTGCTCTCCTGGTAATCCCGGGAGGCGCTGATCTTGGTTATTGTCGAGTGTTTAATGGGGAAGGAAATCGACGCATTAGCGAGTTTGTCCGACGAGGAGGGGCATATCTCGGACTCTGCGCTGGGGGATATTATGGCAGCAGCAGATGTGAATTTGAAGTGGGAAATAAAGCCTTAGAAGTGGTCGGCAATAGAGAGCTTGGTTTCTTTCCAGGAACATGTCGTGGCGGCGCCTTTAAGGGATTCGAGTATCGGAGTGAGAAGGGAGCCAGAGCTGCCATTATCAAAGTAGAAAAGCAGACCATGCGAGAGAAGATGCCTGGGGAATTCGCTGTTTACTACAACGGCGGCGGTATCTTTGTCGATATGAAAGCCGTCGGGGGACGTAAAGTCGAAACCCTAGCTTCGTATACGGAAGACTTGGATGTGGATGGCAGTGATGAAAAAGCTGCAGTGGTCTTGTGCCATGTGGGAGAGGGCAAGGCGATTCTTAGCGGACCGCACCCAGAGTAAGTGTCAATATTATCATACTTTATGAGCAGAGGAAGATGAGGGATTCTCATGCTGACATATTCCAAGATTTGCCGCAGCCAATCTCAATCCCCAGCCAGATGTTGCAGGATATAGTGATCTGATTGACAAACTTGCTGCGGATGATGCATCTCGAATTAGCTTTCTCAAAGCTTGCCTGTTAGAACTAGGCCTTGAAGTTGCGCAGGACGATTATACTCCACCTTCTTTATCTAGGCTTCACCTCACTGCCATTGACAGTAGTAAGGTAACAGAGCTGCTATTTGATCTGGGAGACGCCATCGAAAAGGAGAATGATAAGGAGTTTGTCCGAGGGGAGGCAGACACCTTCCAAATTGTGACTAAAGAAGATGACCTGAATCTGGGCGAGCTTCAAAATGCTTTGCCACGGGCTGACACTGGTGGCCACGGCATAGATGACTCTAGCGCCGTCATTAAGATCATCACTCACGAGAAGACTTTACCTCGTATTGATCTGACCCCCCGTTTCAATCATGAGCGATTCTACTCCAATCTGAAGCGATACCGGACAATTGAGTCTGAAGCCGAACAATGGGGCGATATTCTGCTATACGGAGATGTGGTAACCAGTACTAACACTCTGCTTGAGAAGTGCGCCCTGCCATCCTCTATACTAGGATATCATAAAGCGTTAAAACTGATATTTATGATTTAGAAACCCCAAGCTTAACTGTAAATTGCCAACAGGCTTTGCATTTACCGCCACTACCCAAATTGCAGGACGGGGCCGCGGAACCAACGTCTGGGTCGCACCCCCAGGATCCCTCCTCTTCTCCGTCGTCATTAATCATCCAGCTCATCTTGCCGCTTCGCGGCCCATTGTTTTCATTCAATATATTGCAGCCGTTGCCATTGTTGAAGCCATCCGATCTTACGATACGGGGTATGAGAATATGCCCGTCAAGCTAAAGTGGCCCAACGATATATGTAGGATGAAAGTCACTTGCAGAATACTTGTTCTTTACTGACAAATGTAAATAGATGCACTTGATCCCACCAAACCAGCATCCTCCCAGTCATATGTCAAGATTGGCGGTATTCTCTCTCAATGCAGTTACTTTGACGGCGCATACCAAGTCGTCCTAGGCATCGGCATCAACACAACCAATCCCCGTCCCACAACCTCCCTGTCTGACTTGCTCTCACCCAACGTCGCACCTCTTCATATAGAGACCCTCCTCTCCCGTATTCTCACCCGTTTAGAGTCCATTTACCAACAATTCCGCCGTGAAGGCTTCTCTCAAAACCTGGAGACAAGGTACTACCGCCACTGGCTACACACGGGACAGGCCATCACGCTAGAGGCTGAGGGTGGTGTCAAGGCGAGAGTGGTAGGTATCACTCGCGACTGGGGTATGCTTCGTGTTGAGGAGACGGATTCTGAAGGGAGAGGGAGAGGGAAAATGTGGAGTTTGCAGAGCGATGAAAATAGCTTTGACTATTGGAAGGGCTTAGTTCGTAGAAAATCATAAAGTCATCATGTTAGAACAACAAGATAAACAGCGGAGGCTCATCTTATCATCATTTTACAGAGGTGGTATGTTACATTGTTTCGTGTATAGTACAAACATGCTGACAGCGCGCGTATCGAGTTCAAACGCCGTTGCTTTTTCTTCGTCTAGGCCCAATCTCCTGTAGCTTCGAAGCCTCTAGATATCTCCTCCTCCATAAACGCCGTGCCATGCCACTGTCGAGTGAAGATGTAGTTTCAAAAAAAAAAATTCATATACAAAGGAAGAAGACTTTTTTTTTCTCTTCTCCTTACTCCCCGAAAGAACTTCTCAGCTCTCCCCTTCCCCTTCCCATTCCCCGTCCTAGCCAAAAGAAGCGAGTTGTGATGCGGGACTATTCCGCTCCAAAAAAAATGTATTATATCGCAGTTCGTGCATAATCGTCCGCTTCGAAAAACTCTCATTCATCCTTATAAATCTTGGGCTTCCACCCTTCTTTTGTCTCGGCCTCCATCTCAGCTTTTTCTCGTATCGGTCCAGTCTCCGCTTCAAATCTCTCTTTCGCTCTTACAATCTTGCTCTGGAGATAGAAACTGCCGCCTTTTTCTGGATTATTTGCGTCGAACAGTCTCTTGTAACGTTCGAGCACTTCTTCAACGTTGGCCTGGCCATTGGCAGGGGGCTTGACGTTCAAGATGCGACAAGCTTCTTCAAGTGTCATCCCAGCTGTTAGAGAGGCACGGCCTGAAGAGCTAACACCGCCGGCTTTGGCATGCGCACGCTGGTATTGAGATGAGGCTTGGGCTTGTCGGTAGGCGGCCATAAAAGACCGGCCAAGGATGCGAGAGCCTGTGAGGAAGGCTGTGATGACGAATCGGTGCGCCTTGGAGGGGAGAAAAAAGGAAAATAAAATGTTAGTTATACGATATAGAAAGCACCCAAAAATCTAATCGTCTTATCAAATACATATTGTCACAATATCACCAACGAAGGACGGGATTCCGGAGCCTCGGCGAGCAAAAAAAAAAAAAAAAAGCGGCATACCGCGAGAAAAAAAAAAAAAAAAGTGCGGCATACCATTGTGACAGAATAGACAGTCCAGCCAACTCCAGCAAGTTGAGGATACTCTCTCTCTCAAAGTTTCAATACTCTTTGTATTTTTTAGTCGTCTAATAGACAAGTGTAAGTACCATCCCGCGGTCAAGAATGCGAGAATCGTTTCCCCGTCTTGAATATTGAAATGCGATAGTGGCGAGCGCCCCAAGCCTGCGATTTTTTGTTTCTCCGAAGTTCTGCCATATACCGAAACCCGAAAAAGGCACTCACCGTGTTAAACCGGCCTCTCAGCCCTCCTACTCCGTAAAAAACACCCCACTCGTATCCCCTCATCCTTTGGACATGGGATATTCCAGCCACAGCGAAGGGGCTTCCCCCCCCCTGGACGAGCCACGCAACAACTGCTCCATACTTTGTATTAAATACTAATTTATCAATTGAACCTCTCGCCTGGGTCCTCACAAGCTACGCCAATTGGCAGGAGATTTCATTCAATTGTTCAGAGTACATAAGCTGAACAACTGTCCTCGGCAATTATACGCCTAATTTTGGCGTGCCGTATACGAGATCTTGTTGGTTGGACGAAACCTCTTTTGTGAATTTCGGCAAGCTTATTTCATACTAAGGTGGTGAGACAACTGTCGAGGAGCTCGATTTGCCTGAAGCCGTCGTCATCACTTTGCATGGATTGCTCATGAAAAAGGGTCCCTAGACACATAAATTACCTAATTTCCTATAATTTCCTTCGTCTCCATTGTTCTGTTCATAATTTATATTTTTGGAGCTTGAGAGTCTGTATCTCTTGTTCACGTGCAGCATCAGGAGGAGGAACCGTCATGACGCCTCAGGAGATTGCAGATTTGTTCCTGAGAGAGGGCAGTCAAGTCTCTCCTAATAAATACGATGAATCGACAGAATCTGCCGAGGCACATCAGAGACGAACCGAGCTCTTGGTGCCGGTTTTGGCAGCCTGTCAGGAGGTATGGACTTCCGGGTCGGAGGAGATAGAGCTTGTGGCCGAGAAGCTGGGCGACGGCAGCAGAGATGGTGAGTCGCTCTCAGCCATCCACCAAACAGGAATGTGGCGAAAACCAGTGTATAAGAGCTTTGAGCTGTCAAAAATACAAGGCCAGCCTCACTTTGCAACCCGCGGCTGACCTGCTATCTTGTAACCCGGTATTAGTGGCGTGGCGTGGCCCCCTAGGTGACTCAGGTATCCTGGAGTTCTTCCTTCGAATTCTTGCCCTCGACGGTCTAAAACAAGGCCTTCAGGTTCATATACTGCGGCTGGTAGGCAACTCATGTGCAGATACGGACGAGAATCGTGGTAGGGTAGTCAAAGGAAACCATCTCACCACCGTCATCAACCATCTACAGCAAGAGAGTTTGATACCCTTCTCCATCCCAGTGCTTTTCAATATTCTGGTCGACTATGGTGAGTACTGAAGACTCTCCCCAGGCCTTTGAATGACCATCGAAACACTGACTTGCTATTGCAAGAGCCCGCACAATTGGCGGCTTCACAGGCCTATCTCAACCAACGACTCACCGCTCTCCTGTCCTCACCAAGCCTTGACAACTTCATCGTTTTCGTTCCCTATTTCTGCAAAATTCTTGCTCTGCTTGTTAGCCATGAAGGTGAATCAGCACGTGCGAACCCAGCCACTGTTGACATTCTCCTAACACTGGCAACGAGCTTGCCGTCTCGGGATGACCTGGACGATTTCATATCTCTTGTCTCCGTGGCGGTTTCGTACCTCTCCAATGAGAGATTCCAGACCGCCTTAATCCAAGGACCTCAGATGCAGCTATACCTTTCTACCTTTTACCACGCTCATACTCACTTTAGTATGCTCGAGGTTGACGATGCTGATACGGCTGCATCATTGAAAAAGCTTTATTCCGCCCTCCTCGTCAGCTTAGCCGATATCACGGGTAACGACCTGTTTGCCTTACATTATCCGTTGCATAGCCAAATTGCTCAAACCTTTCTTGCTTGGCTTCAGAGTTCGAATATTCAGCTCCAAACTGCGGCATGCCTCGCTCTGGGTAACCTCTCCCGTTCTGATGAAGTTTCTACCTCTCTTGTTCAGGTTTACTTTGCACATGTCCCCCTGACAAGGCTCTTGTCGAATCAAGCCATTACCGATGCGCAGCTTCTTCATTCGGCCTTGTCATTCTTAAGAAACCTGGCTATCCCGGTCCAAAACAAACCACATCTTGGTGGCTTGCTGGATGCTACCGGCGTGCCGCGATTGTATACTTTGGATACGTCGCCCCAAGTCCAGTTTGCCGCTGTGTCCCTAACTAGGTTACTTGTTGTCAATTGCCCACCTAATGTTGCTCGTATCTGTGCTCCACTCAGCGCAGATCCCGCAAGCCCGGCCCGTGAACGCTCCAGTGTAAGCGGTATTGTCACTCTTTATGAGCGATCTGATGCTGAGCCTACGAGGCTCGAGGCTGCCCGGGCTATAGCTGCTATTTGTCGTATGCTTCACTCCAGCCCAGTTGTTCCGTTGCTGCCAGATTGGGAGCCGCCGGCTAGTGAACACGACACAACATCATTTGAGCCTGAGAATGAGGAAAGCCAACGACGATCATATTTTTATAGTAAACATGACGTCGCCAGAGTTCTTTCATTCCTCATTAGTCAACAAAAATGGCCGACCCTTCGTTCAGAAGCCTGGTTTGTCTTCGCTCTGATGTGTCGTTCCAAGGAAGGCAGTCGTGTCATCATTACACTGCTTCAAATCCACGGCACCATGACGGCTCTCATCAAAGCCATTACTGGTCGAGAAACACCTCTGAGCGATACGGGAAATAACGAACAAATCGAAGAGGCTGATTACTCGTCATCAGTTCCAGACGGTCAGATAACGTCCATGGCAGAGGGTTTGGGACTTGAGCCTCAACAGGCGGATCCAAAACAGCAAGAGAATATGATCAGGGTGGATCGGGAAAATGCTCTGGTGATGTGCACGGAACTTCTCCGGACGTGGGGCAACAGATTGCCTGACTTGAGGCTGAGCATCCTGCAAGATTTGGTAAAAGAGGGTACGGAGATTGTGGCAGCACAGAAGGCGGTGACATTGTAATTCGGGATCTTGCAGTCAAGTCAATTAGAGTGTGACTTGCAAAAAGAGGCGATGGGAGTTTTTGTTGGGCTTTATTTTTTATTTTTTTATTTTTTATTTTTTTGGATAAAGAAAATTCCAAGTACCGCTACCACGATATAGAAGCAAACTTGGTTAATCTTCAATTTTAATTGTCACAGCGTTACGTTATCACAGCAATAGTAGTAGAACCCAATTGAACAGAGAAAAAAAAAAAATTAAAATGCAAGTTTTCACGGATAAGAAACTACGTGTGCCTCATGCGCTTATTTGAATGCTGCCATTTGACCCTCTTTTTTAGAAAATGTGAATACAGGGCAGAGTCGGTAATCATGCAAATAATTCTTTGACCTGGACCTAGAGCATATAATTCCTCCCGTACCTGGCCTAGCACTTTCATCAAAGCCTCGAAACCGACCTTGCCACACTCCCGTAGAGACGCAAAGAGCAAAAAACCCTTAAAACACCAGTTCCATTTTTTGCAAAGTTTATTTCTTAGCAGTCTCGGCCTCAGCCTTCTCCCGAGCACGCTTCTCACGAGCACCCTGGTATCTGGCGTTGCTTCGGGCAACACGCAGTTGCCTGTAAGCACCGCCCTCCACAGCTGCGGGAATCTCGCTCTTCTTGATCTCAGAAACGCCACCAATGACAGTGGCAATGGGCAGGACGGAGGCGATGGAAGAGACCTTGTCGAGCTTGGCGACGTCGGTCTTGGTGTCACCCTTCTTGGGGGCGTTGGACTTGCGGGGCAGGAGGATGAGGCGCTCCTTGTAGGCCTTGAGACGAGCAACGTTGGCAGCGAGGCTCTCGTCGCTCAGGTTCTGTCGGCGGAAGTCGACTGAGATACCGATGGTAGGGGCCAGAGACTTGGAGATACCAGCTTCCTGTGAGCAATTTGTTAGAATCAATCCAAGCATTTTAATTCTTTCTCTTCTTGCCCAAAAAGTCTTGTTCTTTCGTCGTTTTTTTTTTCTTTTCCTGACTTTAAGGGACTTCGAAATTCTCAATCAGTGAATTCGTACCTTGAGCTCGGTGAGGGTGAAGCCTCGACCGGCGCGGACCCGTCGGTTGTACTTAATGGTAGGGCATCGCACAATAGGTCGCAGCTTGTCAACGGGACGAGGAGCGAGAGCGGCGGCCTTGGCCTGACGAGCAGTACGTCTCCGTGTCTTTCGGCCGGGCTATTCGAAAACAAAAAAAAATAAAAGGTCAATATCCCACTTCCAAAAGTTTCGATTTTTATTTTTTTTAAATATTTGTCTCGTCTGATGGCTCAAATATCGCATACCTGGTCAAAGTGGGTGCGAACCCGTCGCTGCCAATCCTTGCGGAAATCTGTGGGAGAGGGGGTCAGTCGCCATTCATCATTCGTATCGTCGCTCGTGTCAATTGGGAATGATGCTCACGGTTGTTGACTAGCTTCTGGTTGTGCTTGATCGCCTGAAGTAGGAAAAAAGCATCAGCATCTCTGACGAAATCAAATAATTTGCCCGTTTCTCTATCAGAAAGGAAAATATCATACCATTGTGTCTGCTTGCGATCAACCTAGGCTCCGGTGGTCGTTGTTCGGAAGGCGTTGAAATTTCGGAGGATGAGGCTCGTCAAATTCATCGAAGGGTTTTCGTGCCCTACAATCGATACGTACCTCGTGGGGACGTGCCCTGCTGCGCACCAAAAATCAGATTTCTCATCACGTGCACCGCTTAAAAATTGTTAACGCTTGGGTGCCTGATTTTAACAGTTTTTGCGCCAGGCATCAACTTGGAGCTATAAAACACCGTCCACCTGGCCAACATTTTATTTTTTTTTCTTTCTTTTCTTTTCTTCATACTTACCTTGTTTCGAACACCTCAGCTCAAGATTCGGGGTGTTCAGTTGGGAAGGCCTGCATTGCACAGCGCGGAGTCGTTCCTTGCTCCATTGTCCTTCGGGGCCATGGGAGGCGCAATTTTTGATATAATCAACTCCGTTTTCATTATGCATGTTGCTATATGCAACTTCATGAAGAAGACAAGCCTTCAGTACGTAATTGCTAGATTTTAAAATGCATGTAAACGTAGATATTATGCGGGTTTAATAGAAAATAATAATAAATGTCATTAAAGAGGCTGATAATAAAGAACCTTGTTTCCTCAGGCCCCTACACAGTTTGACTGCTCTGGGATGGCCAACTCTGTGTGCTTCGTAGCCTGTTGAGGACAGCCCAAAGCCAGCCAGTAGCTTCTCAATGTGAATAATACGTTCTCATCATGCCGTCTATTCACCATGTGTATCTTGGTTCATACGAGATGCTGATACAAAGGCATCGTGCCAAAAATCGGTCCCCAATTATTCTCCTCTCCCAATAAAATATCCCCAGCCAAACAGCCCATTTCTTCTCCCCGGAATTATCCCGTACCAATCACAAGCGCCGAATTCCACTTTCTAGTTCTCGACGCCTGCACCTCTCAAAAAATCTCACGAAACAATCCATTTCCAGGCCAGCAAAATTTCGCCTTTCATTCATTCTCCTCCCATTTTCACCTCGCCATATAATTCTATTAGGTGACTTTTCAATCCTACTCACATAGGCCAGTTATAAAGAGCTCATTCGGATATCCTCTATTCCCACAAAAGAAAAGAAAAAATGGCGTCTCGAATAGGGCCTCGGAGCGTCAAAGATGCTACCAGGTTCACTTCCACCATACCCCACGCTACATCAAAATCTGCCGCTTCGTCCGCCACCTCTGCTGCAACTACGCCGAAGCCTTCGAGGATTCCTGGCGAGACTCCCGAACAGCGAGTAAAGCGATTGAGACAAGCGCATTTAGCGGCGCAAAAGGCACAGATTAGTCGGGCAGATAAAGTCATCGATGCGTCAAGGAGATTTTTCGATGTAGCCCACAGGTGGACAGTGGGGGGGCTTGTCATGTTCACTGGTAAGTCAGAACTTACTTTTGCCCTCTTCTTTTTTTTAAAAGAGAGAGAGAGAGAGAGAGAGATAACCTCTAGAGTGGGAAGAGAAAAGACAGGGAGAGGTGATAAACGTTAAGAAAACTGACGGACAAATATAGTTGTCGCCGGTGTCGTAAGTGTATACTCAGTATGGGACATGCTGCGCTACAACCGCGCTCGCCGCGCAGAATGGGTAGAAGCCCAAAAGAAATTCGAAGCCGATGAGCTCGCCACAGCCCGAGTTGCCTACCTCACAGGCAATGCTACAGAAGAGCAAATCGCTCTCGTCGAGGAAGCCAATCGAGAAGCTGAAGAAAAGGGCATCAAGCTGCCACCCCTCCTATCTCCGCCCGAACACCGAACACATTTCGAGGAACACGTCAAGCCTACCTTTGAGAGTGGCAAGACAGCAGACAATCAGGGCAAGGGCAAGGGCAAGGGTATCCTGGGTATCCTCTGGGGGGGTAGTAATGCAGTCGAGGAGAGTAGCGCAAGTGCTGCTGCTGTTCAATCAGTAGGTGACCTTGCCAAGGATGCGTGGGAAAAAGAGAAGCACAATCAGCGGAATGGAGGTAGCTTAGACCAACTTGGATTGGACACTGGGAGTTCCGGGCCAGAGTCCAAGAAGAAGGGTTGGTGGTGAACTAAATGACAGACAGCTTGGGTGAGAAAGAAAGGAAAAAACAAAAGTACAAGCCTCTACAATCTTATTTTTTATTTTGGGTAAGGAGGGGCGGCAGCCGTGTATCATATTACATGTGGATGGGCTTGCATTAGATGGAGTCGGGAGTCATTTGTTGTGTATGTACTATCAGGGGATACACCTCCCAGCTACTATATCATGATATTTCTGCATCTTAATTCGATTATGCATGCCGGACTAACACATGTACCGAGCTTAAAAGGAGAATGGACAGGCAGTCAAAAGGTAAAAATGAAATATGACGCAAATGTAAAGTATTGTAATTATTAAGTCTGTCAAAGTCTTGAGAACGACGATGAGTCGCTTCTCTTGCCGTAATTCTCTCTACTATTTACCAATGTTTCAACCCCAAAAAAAAAATTCATATGTATAGACTGCATGTACGAAGCAAATCGCTTTATCAATGAACGCTTCATCCAGAGGTGCGCAAGTTGCAATCCCAAACCTGGATTTCCTTCCTTTTTTTTTTCTTTAAAACAAAAAAAAACCAAAAAAAAAAAAAAAAAAAAAAAAAAAACAAAAAAAAAAAAAAAATGCAAATGCTGATGTGTGATATCAAAAAAATGAGTGCGTGTCAAAATCCATTCCTCTCGTCAAACTCCGATTCAATGTGGTGCGTATCAAAAAGTTCAAATGTTGTGACCCCGAATGTCGCAGTCAACTATCAATCTCTGGTGTCTCCAGAAAAAGTTTCCCATCCTATCGCACAACGTCAAGGCTCTCTGTCTCAGCCTCGTAGCTGGTAGCATTAGGCGCCGTTTCGACAAGGCGGATTGTTCCAAACACCTTGATGTTGGATACCTGATGCATTGCGTGCGGTTAGAGCACTTTGCCAGCTGTCGTCGCTTATCTCGCCAATTGAGAGGCCTAATAGCAGTGTCCCACAAGGCCGAGTCAGATTCGGGATCGACGACTTTTGTCTTCCCTTGCTATGAGATGATGATGTGATTAAAGTGCCCTGGAACTTTGAGCCTGCACTTTTCACAATCGGCCCGGTACCCAATACTGAAGCTCTTCTTCATCCCAGGTTGCCATGTCCAACTGTCAATGGTATGCTTACTTCGTATGTGACCTCTCCGGACAGGGCTTGGCGAAGGGCCGTCGCTGTCAAAATCCACCGGGTGCGAATGAGATGGCGACTCTACGTCCATCATAGCATTAGGGTGGTCCATCATACGTGTCGGTGACGGCAACGTTGTAGCAGAATCATCAAAGTTTACTCCTGTCTCATCATCAACCATCATGCTAGTCTCTTCAATTTCTTGACTTGGCACGCAGTCTTCTATCTCCGAAATCGGGGAGGGAAGCCTTCGATGATTTTGCACAGCTTGCCAATCTTCTAGGCCAGACATTACACGAGGTACGGATTGGTCGTCTGAAAAGCCCGAGGGGTGATGGCCCATATTGACGAGTCCATTAAATGTCGTCACAACCGGACCAGGACCAGCCCACTCGTTCTGCTGGCCACGGACCTGCGCAGCAAAGCTGGGCTGTATTGGTGTTGGCCTTCGAGTAGAATCCATCATGTCGGGTTGAGAACCACCGTGAGATTGAGACTCTACTGTAGATTGATATGACCAGGGAGTGAAGTGAGATTGTGATTGTGAGATGTGGTCGTCGGAGTCGGAGTTGAGAGGAGTAATAGATGATGCCTGTTGCCATTGTTGAGACGACTTTGGCGAGGTCCGGAGAGGAAGGCATTGGATGCGTTTCTACGCTAATGATTAGTATAGACTAATTTCGCCATTTTGAGCATGTCTTGTTAAAACTCACATTACGATGCTCTTCCAAGCCCGCCGAGACGCTCTCTATCTCTCCATCGCCATCCCGGCCACGCTTTCGGCCGGATTCTGATACCACGTCCATGTAGTTTTGCGTATCAAACATCGCAGCGTCTTGCACAAATTGCAATGCACTACCTACTATAGTAGATATGGTTGGGAATAAGGGGGGGGGAGGGTTTATAATATGTAGAGCAAAGGGTGATTTGGAAATGGAGGGGATGCCGAAGCTATCAGGCAGAATAAAACACAAGTTGACAGGTGAGAGACCGCCGTCGAGTGCTTCTATGCCTCTACGAAGTGACAAGCACTTGACAAGCTCACAATCGCAGAGAGGGGCAGCAACTGTCGCTTGTGCGATTGTGAGTACCTGATTTAATAAGATGGTGGCTTCGGGAAACAGCTTGGAGGCTTAGCTGAGGCAAGACAATCTGCCTATCTCGGAGCTAGCCTTGACCCAAGATCGGGGAGACTTTTGTTCGTGAGGGGAACGCAAGGGGAGAAAAGTAGCCGCTTGCCACTGAGCACAACCCTAGACTTCTTAGTTGTGAATAGTCATCTGCGGAAGAGCGATGATGAACTGGAAGAGGAAAAGAGAAAGAAACCAAAATTTAGGGGAAGTAGCTCTGAAAAGAGAGGGAGAAATCAAGTTAGTCTGCTCTGCACTCCGAACGGTGAAGGTTTGTGCTGTTATTGAGACAGGCAAACACCGATGCAAGCCAGCAGGAGCGAGATGGCTGGGGGGACGACTCGTATCATCCGGCGTGTGCAAGGGGTTGGGGTAGGGCGATAGAACCCTGTCTATACTATGGAGGATAAAAGAGCTAAAAAAAAAAATTATTATTTTTTAAATAGAGAGAGACGTGATTGATGCAAAAGGGTGTATCGATCTAGTTGTAAATCACACAAACAAGATATTATATATACAGAAACCGGAGGAGTAGTAGAAAGAAGAAGACGTATTGACTTTGGTATGCCAGCAACAGTCTCTTTGTCTACTACAGCGCTGATACTGGCACTGGTTCGAAGTATTGATAGCCTGAAGAATTGGAACTTGGAAGACATTTGATGCCGCATAGCCAGTCACAACGGTCCAACCCTTCTGTAAGTGACCGCCTAATCCCCCACTATATGCACCCCATTCCGACGCACGCCGCCACCAAGTGTCTGTCAGCATACTTTGTACACATGTACCAGCTATATGGTAGACGGAGTCCTTCGTAGTTACTTTGTAATAGCAGATGTCTGCTGTTGAACATTGGGAGCTTTTCGTCTTTACCAATTGAGTGAGCACGAGCAGAAATATTATGCGGAGCACTGCATGGATATATATGTGACTGCTTCTGGTGCCCATGTGGCGCGTACTTCTTGGCGAGAACTTCATTCTCTACTTCATAATTTCATGCTACCGAGTACTATACAAAGTATCCTAAAGTACTAACAAACAAGACAAACAATAAATGGCTTCTTGGATAAGGTAGTGAGGGCAATTTCACTTCTTCTTCGTCCTAAGTTCCTGCTAAATGAAAAGCTCAGAAAGACTTGGTTCAGAACTGAGCGAAACGATTATACTTGAAGTAATTGATATTCATGTTTCGGTACATAAAAGCTGCAGAGGTGATTCATCAAGTTGCACCAATATCGTAGATCATTTAGTATTCTAAGTGACAGAAGCGGTGTAGCGGTACGTAGTACGACATGGCAAAGAAAAGTTCCGCTTTTAACGCTGCCGCTACAATTGTATTCTCAACATCTCACTCACCCTCATCCACGGCCACCTTTGATATAGTAAAGAAAAAGAAAAGCCCAGATCTGGACTAAGAAAATGGGTTGAGCAAAAAAAGGAATCTTCAGATTCGTATGAGATCTCCTCCGGGAAGGCTCGAACTTCCAACCTCCTGATTAACAGTCAGACGCGCTAGCCAATTGCGCCACAGAGGATTCAGTTGTTACGATTGTTTCAAATTGAATTTATAAGGTCAAAGTTATAACAAAATAGCCGAAATTCCAAATCGCAATGAGAATTGTTATGTAAAAAAGGTATAAAAAGGCATGTCACCGTACGTTCCGTTGCTTTGAGAATTGCCTAGCAACTTAAAGTCAATTCCGTAATGGAAGTAGCAGATTTGATTATCAGCCGCAGAATGGGCCTCTTGGTAAAAGGAGAGCCTGCCCAATAGCACCTTGCATCTACTCCGTATATATCAATATCAATATGAAGATCAAGTTTAATCTAAGCTCTGATTCCTACTACAAGATTGTAGCAACCCACTAATAAACTGGCTTCTCTTCATGGCGTTTTATTGTTCAAGCGCACTGTGTTAGAGAGAATGCAGAGTACAAAGCACTTCGTTCCAAGTCTTCAGGTTGTTGTTTTCTACCTCCATTCAAGCCTACATACCCTACAATGCAAGTAGTAACTCACCGGCCAGTATTAAACGAGACGCAGCATGACTCTGTAAGGGCAATTAAAGACTACTCCTTTGAATGATGTTTGTGACATTTCTCTAGCTTTAATTTTATACATTCTAAATGCCCGTAGTTACTTATTGTGTGAAGAATAAGGTCAAAGGCCTAGTTTGAGCCTTTTACATAGATAGACGCAAGGCCAATCTTGCTATTGCAAAAGATAGGACACCTTCCATTACATGACAATTTTTAAGTGTATACAGAGTACAATCACTAGAATGAAATGAAAACTGCAATGTAACTTTAGGTGAATGTGGATGATAACCAATTAACCACATCCGGCTTCCCACAAACGACAGCTTGCCACCTACCGCTCTCGTAGCCTTTCGACTTTAAACGCCCAGCAACTCAAATATGAGAGAATCGAGAGAACCGACTACTAACAGCTCCATCTATAGCAGCTATCAAAAAAAAATAAAAAAAATAAACAATACCTTAACATTGCTTGATATATGGACCTCCTGCGTCCAGGCCAAGGAAGCCATTTCGTATTTGACCAAAAACACTCCACCAATAGCGAGATTGCATCATGGCAATAACAGAGTGAGTCCTATAACGGAAGGTGTTTATGTACGATGCCATATCATCGGCTAATGCTTGACTAGCATTACATAGTTATCTACTCCGTATGTACTAATTCCTTATGGTATATCATCTAAAGAAACTTGCAGGTAAAAGAAGCTGTAAATATAAAACCAAAATCACTTGCCTTTTCGATCATCATGAGGGTCTAATTTATTGTGGCTGGCCGCTGGCTTTAGAGTTATGGAGCTGCCGAGTAGAAACTAGACAACAACATGAATAGGACCAATGGTAGGTCGTCAATTGAACACCTAACTGACGTAAATGTGGATGAGTGTCCTCTTTTTTTTTTCTTCTTTTTTTTCTCTCTTCTTTGTTTGCTTTGCCCTTGTTCTGCTCTGCGAACTACTTTTGCTTGCTGCATGCAAGTCGCTCATCTAAGGTACCCCTCCGAAACACCGCCGATCACAAAGAAATTTTGCGCTTGCGAGATCTGGTGTGCTCTCCGAGATACAAGCGATCTGACTCATTGGATCCTGTTGTCCACCACCATTTAATTCCAATCCTCTCTTCTGGAAACAGCTTGGGGAAAATATATTCTGTACATAGATTATCTGGCCTCTATTCTTTTCTACTGTAATATCCTATTCAATATATTGCTTGCTTGCTATCTTGTGCGATCATTTTCGGCTTAACCCCGCTATCGCAACACAACACACCATCATCAATCTATTTTCTTTTCTTCCTCTACTTTTTTTTTTTCCATCTAAACAAGCAGCAATACAGCAGATAAAATGCCTGGCATTGACGCGACAGTCATTGCGGATGACACCAGAAGTCAGTATAATCAAAAGACTAAAGTTCCCAATTGCGAGAGGTCCCAATCAATTGTGTCAAGATGAGCACTTGTTTCTCCGTCGCTAGAGGTGCCAATTGTATAACAACACCTGGAGTTTCGATGCTCTCTCGACAGCTTCTCGCGCTCTGCCAAGCACATATTTGAGTGCACAGAGTGATCACGCCTGAGTGCCCCTAAACTAACGGCAATTCATAGTCCTCGGTCAGGATCCTTTGATCCCACCGGCTCTGCTGATCTCCGAGATCCCTATGACTCCTGATGCGCTCGAGACTGTTGTCAAAGGCCGAAGGGATGCTGCCAATATAGTCATGGGTCGAAACGACAGACTACTAGTCGTCGTCGGACCTTGTTCTATTCACGACCCCGAAGCTGCTCACGAGTACGCTGGCCGCCTCAAGCAGCTTTCTGAGAAACTCTCAGACGATCTCTGCATCGTTATGCGCGCCTACTTAGAGAAGCCTCGCACGACTGTTGGCTGGAAAGGCTTGATCAACGACCCAGATATCGACTCATCCTTCCAGATTAACAAGGGTTTGCGAGTTTCTCGCCGCCTATTTATGGAACTGACCTCCAATGGCATGCCCATCGCCACCGAGATGCTTGACACCATCTCCCCCCAGTTCCTTGCCGATTGCATTTCAGTTGGTGCCATCGGCGCCCGAACAACCGAATCACAGCTTCATCGTGAGCTCGCTTCGGGTCTATCTTTCCCCGTGGGCTTCAAGAATGGAACCGACGGCAGTCTTGGCGTTGCGATTGATGCCATTGGCGCCGCCGCGGCCAAACACCACTTCATGGGTGTCACAAAACAAGGCCTCGCTGCCATTACACGCACCAAGGGCAATGAACACGGCTTTGTCATCCTGAGAGGTGGAAGCAAGGGCCCCAATTTCGATAAGGAGAGCGTTCAGGCCGCCAAGAAGATGTTGACGGAAAAGGGTCAGAAGCTGGCCATCATGATTGACTGTTCTCATGGTGAGTTCTTGTACCTTGTAACATTCTTAAAGTGGTTTCGATAAAAAAAGGCAATTTGACTAACAAAGAGCATAGGTAACTCTCAAAAGAATCACAACAATCAGCCCAAGGTTGCCAAGACCATTGCCGACCAGGTGCGGGAAGGCGAGCGAGCCATCGTCGGTGTCATGATCGAGTCCAATATCAATGGGGGCAACCAGAAAGTCCCCGCCGAAGGCCCGGCCGGCCTGAAGCGCGGCGTCAGTATTACTGACGCCTGTATCGACTGGGACAATACAGTCACCGTTTTAGAAGAGCTGGCTGCTGCTGTCCGCACTCGACGTGAGCTCAACTCGGGCGCGCCGAACACAGAGGCCAAGGTGAGCACTTTAGAGGAGGATTAGATGTGTTGTTTGCGCATGGTTGATGTGTAAAAAAGGCACAGAAGGGGTTTGGAATATTTTGATGATTTTGAGATGTAATCAAACACATATGTTGCATGAATGACGACCAGCTCCACCATTGGCTAGGTCAAGTTTGAAAAGATGCATCAAGTTTGAAGGAATAAAAACTGGCGTATTGAAGGACCTCCAAAAGTACATGTCACCTTTAGCTATAGCTGCAAGGACTTATTTCAAGTGCCTTTGAATATTAGCATCGACATACCACCTTGCGTGTTGGATACTTGCGGATATGTGATGTATGTAACAAGTGTATTTCTCAGAGTAGGCCCTTTAAAAAATGCTTGGGTATCATAAACCGTTGTATTCGAAATTTTATATGCTATCGACTATTACCCCTAGCAGCATAATTGGCACTTGGCCGCCCTATACTTTGCGCATCCCGCCATTCAATTACTCTCTTAAAAGCAGCCCAGCCTAGCAGGCCCAAAGTCCCAAAGATGAATCCCCAGACGATGATCTTGTCCTTGTTGCTATCGCGCTGGAAACACATGGTGACAACGTCATCCTCCTCTGCGTCCTTGCAAAAATCTATCCCCTGACTCAGACAAAACGCCTTGGTACAATCAGAGCATGATGACGACGCGGATCGAGCAACATGATTTTCGTTATTGGAGAAGCTTCCGCTGATGGGGTGCAAGGTAGATCGGCTGCCGGACTGGTGCTGAGGGCCAAAGGGGATGATGGTGCTGTTCTTAAAGCATGTGCATTTACAGAACTTGGGTGCGGCTGATTTCATAGTAGTTTTGGTCAGATCATATTGCAATACACGGGCGTAGAGAAACATCTGGGAGAAGGTGTTTACACGTACAAGAAGCAGAGGCTAGCGCTATCAGCGCGACTATGAGAAGTACTAGGAAATGAATTCGCGCCATGGCGACGGGAGAGCTATCGCAATCGCATTGGCGGGCTGATGTGTTGGATACTGTTGTCGCTGTGTCGCGATAAATGACGGTAATCTTCGAGATAACTGGCTTCGCAGCTTCATAGTTTCGGCTACGGAGGTTGGTCGCAACTGTGGATCCACTTTAGCAATCTCGCGCTCTGGTTGGTCTGCAGCCGCCACAATCTATTGCCCCACGCTCTGTGAGGAAAAGTTGGCAACGTTCTATCATCAAAAAAAAAAAAAAAACTACAAAGTACCGACGACTTCCTTTGGGAGATTTATACAGGCTCCCGCCCCCTTCACACATTAGCAATGACGCGAATAACAAGGATGCGGAGACTCCAGTCTCTTCAATTGGCTGTCGTCCCGTCACAATGCGCTGCGAATAGGGCTTCTTTCGCTGCTGCCCGCGCCATCTCGACGACAGGCTCTTCGCAGAGCAACAACACTGAATGGATCCGGGGAAAACTTTGGAAGGGCGAAGCACCCGGTCCCGCTGACCCTTACACTCAGAGACTAGAGCCCGAGAATCAGTCAAATTTGCCGGAGGAAGCGCTGCTTGAGAGCCGACCCCGCCAGGACAAGACTCTGGCGGTTGTGCGAGACTCTCGGCTGACTCTACCCTCAAAACGGACTGAGGCTACTACGGAGAAAGAATTACAGTCATCTGATCCGACGTATATTCCTGCTACTGAAGCAGAAGGCTTGGAGGAGATTGGGCCGTTGAGCACATGGTGGGAGCAGCCTGGACACTGGGGCGAAGAGAGCTCGTTTAAAGGATTCGGCAGCGGGGATAAGGTTGCGGAAAAGGAGGTGTTGGAAGTCTATCTACGTCAAGCCGTCGTCGAAGCACTAGCATTACAACAGACGGGAATTTTCTCAGAATGGGTCACGAAGAAGTGGTCCGAGGGATCCAGGAGCGAGCTAGATCGGGCATTGGCCCTGCAAGTTGAAGTGCAGGACGGCAAGGCTACTCTGAAGGGCGATTCTTCATCAGTTGTTGAGGTTTTAACGAGCAAATCAGAAGAAGCCGACTCTATAATAAGAATCTCTGTTGAGGAGGCCAAGGAAATGATCAAGTCATGGGACCCTTCATGGAAGAATATTGCGTTGGATAACTCATTAAGATTTGCGGTACGTTCATTTCTATGCACACGTACGATGTTTCTTTTTTTAAACATGACGATGATGCTCATTATGCATTTTTTTTTAATAGCTCCGCAAGCGTTTTTATCAACTTACCGGCATCCTTATTCCGGATGCCAAACTCGCCGCCGCCAATACCACAAAGCATATTCTAACTCTTGCAGCCAGAGACCCCAAGCCACTGAAATTAGCTCAAGTTCTTGAAAAACGTAGTGCTTTCCAGGAACTGGCCAATGTCACTGTACATGACCGAAAGATTGGCCCCATTGACAAGGAAGTTGCTGTTGGACGCTGGAAAGTGATTGAAGAAGAGTTGAAGAAGCGAGACTTACCAGTGACGGGCTATGGAAATGCAGGTAGGAACAAGGAGAGGGATTGGCTAACGGGGAAGATATGATGCTCATGATTTTACGCACGGATAAAGAGCTGGGGATGGATGGTGGGCGGTGGATGAAAAAGCATAAAATAATGTATGAATATGCCATGTACAACAGCAATGACGAAAAGACAAGAAATCCCATGCATTTACGGAGGACTCTCACGGCTAATTTCGCAGCCGCTCATGCAAAGTGTACGAGTATGAGGCAGATGGCTATAACCCGTAGTTACGGCGACGAATGCTCCATAATACCAATTCATCTGTTCGAAGTAGGTAGTTCTACGGAGTACTGTAATACTATTTAGAAGTGCGGACCATTACATAGCAAATCTCTGGAGCTGATCTTCCCCCGGTTCAAACAGATATCGCTTGATATGGAAGTAGTATGTACTTGTACTCATCACAAATGCTCCATAAAGCAAGGGCTTTGCTTGCGATCTTCATGGAACCCTTAGCACAAGATCGCGGCCTTCATTTGCCGGTCGTCAACTGCACTTGTTGTTGTTGGTGTTGGTGGACCTGTAGTTTTTCGGTGGCGTCGGGACGCATCCAAGCGCCAGCCTGACCTTGCTAAGAAGATAGCTTTTAGACTTTTAACAGGTAGAAAGCAATTTTAAATAGGGTTTTTATTTTATTTATTTATTTATTTATTTATTTATTTATTTATTTCTATTTTGATGATCTGATCCATTACGTGCTGCTTGTATTTTGTATTTGTTCACATTCTCCTACTTGTTATGCTATTATTATATGCCTAGAACCCAATAAATTGTGATGGCCTATAGAAGTAGAATGGTACGCTGCGGAAAATTAGTAAGGGCATGCCCATTGAACTCACAAACCACTTGGCTGGAGGATAAATAACACTAGCTTCAATTTGGTAGTGACAAGCTTATCCAAAGTACGAAGTACGTATGTAGAAGGCGTCGGTTTTGATCTTGCATTTGAACCCCGACTTGCTTGCTTGGGGGCGGCGGCAAATTGCACGGTCTTTTTTTGTTTTTGTTTTAACACTTAGCCGCGTGCAACTCGTATACCCACAGTCCGTACTCCGTACTCCGTACATACATAGGTACTCGTACCTAGATAACTCCATATTTTGTACTGGCATTGCAGACCGAATTGAGCCAATGTTGCGCGGCTCTCCTTGGCTGTTTGACCCCTTGTACGAGGTAGGAATGAAACCCCCGAGAGTTATGTATGGAGTACTCCGTATGGAGTTATATACAATGGGATGCAATAACTACGTATTAAAGGTAATTGACCCCCTTATATAAGTACTCGTAAGTGTCTCTTAAGCGGACTAGCTATCTTGAGGGTAGTGCATATTGCTGTTATAGTTGGAAGAAATTCGCTATATTAAAGCAAACTATATAGTAATATGCTTAGTAGTGTGCTATTTGTTATTAAAAATCTAGAGCTATTTTTATTTATTTATTCACTATATTATATAAATCTACTCCGTAGCGCTATCTTGTAATATAATATACTCGTAGGATATAAAGTATCTCACAGCAGCAAGCCATTTACTGCCCAAAATAGCTAGACTCTTTGAAGATACTTAAAGGGACGTCTTATTGCATGCCACTGTACGAGTATATACTCATACTAGGTAGGTTCTCCGTAGTTTAAAATGTGAGACG
Source organism: Trichoderma oligosporum (assembly GCA_015266385.1). Taxonomy (NCBI): domain Eukaryota; kingdom Fungi; phylum Ascomycota; class Sordariomycetes; order Hypocreales; family Hypocreaceae; genus Trichoderma; species Trichoderma oligosporum. The sequence continues at coordinate 1,851 of JACBYL010000865.1, read as the reverse complement.
CATGACAGATGCTACTTAGATAACTCGAGTCGCCATGGAATTATTTCGTCACATAACCTCTGGGAACTCGACTAGGTGACATTGAAAGCTGGTGCGACGGCACTTCTTATCGCACTTTTTTTTATATATAACTATAGTACGGAGTATAACTAACAGCAATACTCTTATACAAACTGACTGGTACATGCTTGTATATAGTATTGTGACTACTTAACAGCAGTAGATACGGAGTAGATTTAAGGTTAGTCTTGTACAACAGGAGAATGGAAGCCATAATCTCCGACTTTTATAATAACGCCACGTGGGAATAGTCGTGCCATCGACGGACCGGCCCATAGGCAGTGGACAGACATCATTGGCAGTAGCCAGAGATTGAACATTCCAACGGATTTTGATTCCAGGCAGAGGTACGGAGTATGTACAAGTCGATAGCAGATGACGACGGCAAAGTCAGCAAATTGCTAAGGAGTACGAAGTACGAAGTACTAGTTTAAGTACTATGACATGGGGTAAGGCCGTCTTTGATTATTCCCTGCCTCTCTTCTCCATTATAAAGTGTGAACTTCTTTTCGTAAAATCTTAACTGACGGGGATCATTACTACCTAGTAGTAGAACCGTGCAGTGTGTATATGTACTCCGTACAAAGTACAACTTATGTACAAATACGGGTACTCCGTGCTGCTGCTGCTGCTGCTGCTGCTGCCCAGTAAGAGATTGATGGACAACCCCCGTACAAAGTACAGTATATGTACTGCGTAAGTTTGAAGCCTGTTTGCGTATTTTCTCCAATGAGAATGCTTTCTGACCAGGTTGACACGTTCCATTTGATGCGCGCAGGTGTCCACAATCTGCTCAGCGTCCAGCCAGCCCCAAAAGACGATGAAGGTAAGGCTAAGTCTTGAGGGGATCTGAAGAGCATTTCACAGGTTGATTCATATGGGGTAATGATTACAGGTCCTCTCGTAATACTCGCACTTGCACTCCGTAGTTACGTATTGATGCCACACAAGTACCTACTCGGGCCTTTGTTTTCTTTTGCTCTTACATACCTTGTACACCGCTTTCTGCTTGCAGTACCTTGCAGATGCTCGTGCCTAGGTAGTCAGTACTTGTAACTTACCACCTACAGTACTTACACACTCCGCAAGCTGCAGCGAAACAAGGGGGCCATTGTACTGTACTTGTACATTTGAGATCACGGTCCGTCCGAAACTCTGTATTGGTCAATGAATAATACGGTAAGGTAGGGATACGGGATACTTGTAGGTAATAGAGACAAAGCTGGGAGCGAATGGCAGATAATGAGTGGACTCCCTAGTCCTTCCTACCTACTACATACCTACGAGTACGAGTATAGTGTATAGTACTAGGTAGTATCCTCCCTCATCAAGTACAAGTAAGTGTCTGTGCAGCTGTACTCCGTACATATCATGGGCCTATAAACTTGTACATAAAAAGCCCGCGTGCTGCAGTGATCTTATCCAGCCAGTCACCAGACGTTAGCTGCATTTGTTTTAGCCCTACAAGTACCGTTTTGTTCATGTATGTAGTATTGGAGTATATGGTCCTGTTTGAAAAGAAGGCGCATGAGCACCTGAGCTTGCCAAGTGTATATACATGTCATGTACGGAAGAGTACTTTGAAACAATGTCAATTCTACCATGCATCTTTAGGCTCTATGTACTCCGTATATGTAGAAATGCTCGGCACTCACTTGTAAATCGGCTCACGCAGCGGTCTCTGAGAAGTACAGTACAGTACCTAATAGTACTGCCGTGATGTGGTATATAAACATCGACAGCGGGAAGCTTGGGCCACCAGGGCCTGGGCCACTTTCGTCTCTCCTTTCA
>JACBYL010000861.1:0-41983 GCA_015266385.1 Trichoderma oligosporum | reverse complement strand
CCTCCTCTAAGCTTGTCTGTGCGACACCGGATTTCTGGGTAAATCATCCGCGTCCTCGTCAAAAGAAAAGTGAGGAAAAGAAAAGCCACAAAGACAAGCATGCATACGCCAAATAGTAATGGAATGGCTGATTCCCAAGGACCTGATCGGGAACGGATGGATGGATGGACGCTGCAGCCTCCGAAACTACTACCTAGTAGTAGCCACCACTTTCCTGCCCCTGCCAGCCTATATCTCCCCCCTCCCTCTCTCCCAAAACAAAAAGAAAGAAAGAAATAGAACAAAAGAGGATGTTATTAGCTAACCAGTTGTGAGAAAGGGATGACAAGTGAGACACGACGAGCAACTAGTACGAGTATACTGTTTTTAGGATATGTCGTTGATCATTCTTATTCCATGACGTGCCCTCGGAGATCAACCAACTGGTCGGGACCGAAAAGCCTTCGCATTATCATTCTTCCGGCGGAGTGGAGAGTGCAAATCCTTCGAGGATGCGTGGATGTGACATATAGGATTTTAGGGTCTCCCATAACCCTGGCAAAATGGCAGTTGATCCAAAATTGAAATGTTGAGAGCCGTTCAACCTTTTGGTTGTCAAGGTTCTGGTGTTGATGCAAATATAGGGCGTCAATTTTCTCTAAGCGATCCTTGCTTCGACCACCTGGCAAAATGGCAGTTGATCCAAAATTGAAATGTTGAGAGCCGTTCAACCTTTTGGTTGTCAAGGTTCTGGTGTTGATGCAAATATAGGGCGTCAATTTTCTCTAAGCGATCCTTGCTTCGACCAGCGAAACGCTCCTATATTGATATTTCACCCCTCCCCCCCCCCTTCTTAAAAAAGCAAAAAGCTGCCGAATTAGCAAGGTGTCAAAGTTCGCTCAAACGCCAGTGGCGCAAGCCAATTTGAGAGCTCAAATCCCCCTTTTATCCTTTTAGCGAGCCGTCTGTGTGTGTGTCGAACGAGTGCCGCCGTACTTGTAATCAAAATAAAGAGGTAAGGAATTCATTCGCGTGTGTTCAGCCCTATGAACCCGTGTGAGATAGTTTTACAACAGCAGTCAGTCCATTGCAAAGTATTTAATGAAAAGACACCTCTTTTTATTTTTCACCTTGAAAACGAGGATAAGCCAGTAAAAGCAAAACATACCTACGTTTATACAAAAGTAGTATTTGTAGGATCCGCGAGACCCAACTCTGGGAATCCTGGGGTCAAAATCAACCATCGTTATTCGTTATAATCAAGTCACCCTTGCTGCATGAATGGCGTCTGTTTGCCTGTCTTATTCTGTTTCCTATAACTCTCTTACTTCGTCCTCTGTACATACACGTCACCCTGTCGCATTTCCCCCCCCCCCCCCCCCCCTCTCCTTGGCTTTTATCGCTACTTAATACTAGCGGCAGGCGTTTGCCTTGTCTGTTTCTATTTGTCTGTCTTAGCGCCCTGTTCTGTGGATCGTGGCTTGCATTTCGAGGCATACTTGAGACACTAAGACGAAGTAACTAATATTATTTCAAAAAGGTTCAAAAAGACAGAAATACCTATGACAAGGGCGTCTTGGTCCTATCTAGCGAATCCGTTTATGTAAGCAGTGACGTGATGTTTATCCGATATTTAGCGGGTAAAAGTTCAAAGCTCGGTAACTCAAACCCCAAGAAAGTTATGAGATAGCCTCCCTCATGCCTGTAAGCACGCACGGGAACACAAATCAAAACCTTGTCCTCTGTGCTACTGACATTTCTTTCTCGCCAACATACGATGCAACCAATCGACGGACGCCGTTAGTTGATAGTGAAAGAACAAGCGCACATCATGTTCGACATGGGGTGCCACTCCCGTAATTGACTTTTGACCCGGGATTGTGGACTCGACTCAACTCAAGTCGTCGCCCTCCTGACCCATCCTCCTGGGTTTCCAGGGGAGGGGAAGGGAGGGGAAGGGAGGGGGACGCCAGATCAATAATTCGAGCTTGTTGGTTGAGCTTTTTTAAACTTGTGCCTCGTTGGAATGTAGTTCAGGGGCGAAAGCAGCACGCACCGTCTTCTTGGCCTTTGAGTCTTGAAAAGCGGTTGTGGGCTTCCCTTCCAGCGAGCGCGAGCGCCTTTCCCCCCCGCCCCGCGCGCGCGCTCCTTGATTAATACGGAGAAACTTGGACTGGATTGGATTTATTTAGAGCTTCGCCGGAATTGTGGCTGCCTTACACGGCAGTTCAACCTTGAAGCCCTTCACCGGCGCCACCGCCAGAAAACCCTATTCGGGAAGTGGCTTAGGCATTCTTGTGCTGTACAAGTACGGTCAACCGAAAAGGCTTGCTGTAGCTAGAGAAAGTGTGCGCTGTAGGGCTGAGCAAAAGCTATTGCTGTCATTTTGGCTCAACCGCATCAATTTCAAAAGAAGTTTAGCCCAAACTAAACGTATGAGAGGGGTGAGTCAATCACAAGCGAGGGTGTGCAGATATATCATCACAGTACCGACACTCCCTCATCAACTTTTTCTTACTCCCCCCTCCATTTCCCCCCCCCCCTTCTTTCGCAAAATCCCTGACGTTCATCCTCAATCCCGTCCAAGACCCATCTTGCCGGCACGCCAATCTCGTCAGGGTCCTGACCACAGCGTCCCATCCGCAATCTCTTGTCCACGAGGTCGCACCCTGGTCTGTCATATCTAATCCCATCCTGGCCCCTGGGCATCCCATCCCCCCAAATCACGACATGGATGTGCTTGCGCTTATTGGCGTTCCATGTTCCGTACAAGGAAGTAACCCTTTTTTTTCTACTACGCGGGCTCAAGGATACAGGTAACTCTGTACCTACTTACCTCATATGATCCAATGCGGTAATCAGTGCGATCTCCTCCTCTCCCATAATTCTTTCGTTTCTGCAATAGCCCCACCTTTGTCTATCTGAATGAATCATACCGAACGAAATTTTGCTGTTGAGCACTACGGAGCCCCAGAAGTTTTGTTTGTCATGGATGATTGATGTGAAATATGTTTTATGCTCGGCCTACTACTGCTACCTGTAAAGCTTTCTCTTCTATGGAGCACGGAGCACGTACTAAACGTAGGTAGGTAGTACTCGTACTTCATTTGACCAACCTGTACTCCGTACTGTATTCAATTTTGCAAGGTTGGAGCATATTTGCCTAGAATGTTACCCTATACTCTACAGTCTCCGAAGCCCTCGCTCAACTTATATTACTGTGCCTACGGAGAACCCATCAGTTACATTTGTGCACTCAATATCGGCTCAACACCCAGTGCAGATTCTTTGAGTGCTTCCGTCGTACAGCAATTAAAAAAAAAAACTAGTATGTACTAGTACTACTTCGTACTTTACGTCAGAGTTGCATTTAGTTTCACTACAGGTATTCGGCGCATTACATTATAACTATCTGTTTTAATGAAGGCCATACAACGTGGTTTCCTGCTGTGCAACTGCGCCTCAATGCGAGTTGAAATATGCTATACAGAGCAACTTCGTACTATAGTTATGACTTAATAGGTGGACTGTCGATAGGATGCTGTCAGCCTATCACGTAAAGGGGAGGCTTCTCAATAAGGCTCCGTACAGGGAACCGGAATGACCGACAAATTGCATTCAGGTGCCGCGCCTTTCGAGCATTAGCCAGCCCGATATCTCAACAACTATGCCTCTCTATCCTTGAACCCATGGAGAAGAAACGCCTTCAGAATGATGGATGGCTCTGTGCTGTGAACCCTCTTCGTTATATGGTTGTACAAGTACGTGCGTTGATGGGTCCTTGCGTGAGGTCCCATGAACTATCCGACCTTGTTCGTAAATACGGAGTACGAAGCTCCGAGCATTTTTCTAAGCCTACTTAGAAACATGAATAAATACGGGTTACTAAGTATATACGCTACTAAATACATAATTGCATAGAGAGAGAGTATGGAGTACAAAGAGGACGCTCCGTATTGCAACACCAAAGACCCGCATTTGCTAGCCTATCAATCGAACTATTCAACTATTCTCCGTATACTCCGTGCTCCGTATCTGAATACAAGTTCTTCCACAACAGGAATCTCCACCGATCATCATTACCGTATCGGCGGTTTATCTAATTGCCCCTTTTCTCCGTCGAAGTAAGAGTGCAGCTCAAATGAATATCCAAAAACACAGAATACCATGTTTGTTAAGTTGAGGGGCCTTGGTATAGCTGCACACAAAGATAAGTTAATGGACATATGTTTGATTAGGTAAGTTAAGCCAGCGAATCAAAACGTGTTTCGCAAGCCATCCCCATTTATGGTAATAATCTACTATCGAAGAATCTATTCCAAAATAGGCTATATTGCCGTGAATTTATCTCAACGTCAGCACTTTACATCTCGTACACTAGTCCATACTTGGTATGAGGTAACGCCTTTTTTTTTTTTTTATGTATTTTTTGTTATTGGTGAAAAGAGGTATTTCCTTTTTTTTTTTTTTTCTGAGACATTTTTCTCAGAGCTCCTCTTCAATTGGCAGAGTAAGTATCTGTACGCTGTACTCGAATCTCCACAAGGCAAAACAGCGGGCAACGGTCAGATTGGCCTGGTGCGCCAATACTTCATGAGATGTCGGGGCCACGGCCAATCACAATCCCGTTTTTACAGCCTGATCACATGTTCTATTCGCTTGACTTCGCCACTCACAGTTAGTTCGAATCGATTTCCATTTTCAGCGGTCCGCTTGTCGCCAACTATTTATTGATTTGTCAACAACTAACCCTAGCCACGTTCAGAGCCTCTTTGGCAGGGCCCTCCTTCGAGCGTGAGCTTTTTCTCCGCAATAATGGAATAGATTAATACGGGAGACCTTCGTACGTACGTACTTACTCCGTGCCAGACCTTGCAATGACTGACCCCTTTCGAGTGAGGGCATACTGTACATTCTAAAGACTCTAGGGACGTTACTCCGTCAAGGGGGAGGCATGTGCTGCTTTGTTACTTTGTAGAGATCTTGGCTTATCAACTGCAGAAGACGGGCGATGCTGTGTAGCTTCAACCACTGCATCTTTCAATGGGAGAATCCTCATAAGAACTAACCAAAGATTCTACCGACACGAGGCGCCTCACTAGATAGAACCTCTTTGCTAGCCTCGAAAGGTAGGGAGGCGTCTTTTTGTCCTCTTACAGATCTTTAAAAATAGATCTTCATTTTTTTTTTTTTGTGTGTGTGTTTTTTTACACGGGCCACATCGAGAATGTATCTGTAGCTTCACACATGCCACCGATGCCTTACAGGCAAAAACAAGCCGTACGTAGTGTAACACCACACCCACATGTCGGTGCCTCTTTTTGTCTTGCCTTTCGCCTTCGGTCTCTACATGTATGAGACAGATTGGGGAAACCTGCAGTAGCCATTCCCCCTTCTCAGTGGTCAGCATGCACACCCACCACCCCCTTCGTGCTTCTTCTCTCGATCCTACATCACGTATCCGTCGCATCTCGAGATGAAGTGCCCTCTTCTATATTAGTCCGAGGAGGGTGGGGGGAAGGGAAAACGTGGTAAGTTAAGCTACACCACAACCGAGTAACGGCCGAGGAGTTTGTGGTCAAATTTTTAACTTATGCCACCGATAGCATGGCTCAATATACTACCATTTACTTACCGAAGCTCCCTCTGATACCTAGACAATATTTGAAGATATATGGGCCATTACATAGTGTTTTACATATAGCTACGAAACCCCCCTTCAGATGCCTACCCTAGAGCATGGATAGCATTTACTCCGGCCTCAGCCTTTGGCCCCCAATCCGCCATTATTTCTCTCTTCTTTGTTGCGTTTTCCTTGGCGCCTAGCGATCTGCTGTCGGTCTATTGAGAAGCAGTAGTGGTTATCCGACACAGTCCAGCATGCAGGGGCTTGATGGTTCGGTCATGCGAGCTAAAAGAGTAATGACATTCCTAACTGATACACATGGGTATATCTCAGTCACAGAAGCAATGAAGCTTTTTTTTCTTTATTTTTTTTAATAACTCGAGCCTTTCATTTCATTATAATATATTCGCAAAAATGACAACCTTTACAGTATTCTTTTTATCAAATGGGACAACGCAATAGCATCCCGCGTTGACAGGTCTCATTGACAGAAGCCAGTAATACTAGGAATAACAAACTCCTATTGAAATGCTTGTTCACGGAATAGAATAGGTGCAGCGGGGATATGTGGGAAGTGGGAGGCGGTCGGGCGCTACAGGTACGTACCTACAAGGGAAGGGGGGCGTGTGGACGCTCTGTGACGCCTGGATGAAGGGACCCTCCTTTCCTTTTAGTTACAATTTGGTGTATCGGCTATGGCGTTTCGAAGCGCGCGCTCTCTTTCTTTATTCCCACACCCTGGCGGCCCCGGCAATTCGGTAGCCCAAGGACTCGGTTCGCCGTGCGACCCGGCGCTGCCTTGGCCGTTGACTAAAAAGACCAGCAGGATTTAACTATTACATACAAGTACCTATAACAGAGTAATAACGAGATCGACAACAAGTGGCTGGTGATTTCAGGTCAAACACGCTTGAACTGAAATGAAATTTAATTAGCATTAGGCACGGGAGATAGAGACAATGACGGCATATTTTTTTTTTTCCTTTTTTTTTAAATTTAACTTACTTTATATACTCACTTGTACACATCCATGGTAAATAGGTACTTAATATGTAGTGTGATGCTACTGCACTGTACAGTTAGGCCACACCGCTAATATCTCTCCTCCATATATATTCTCTCTCTCTCTCTCTCTTCAGTTTACGATAGATTGCATGACCCCATTTGGATCGTGATCATGATCGTCGACTAATAGTTGCATATATAAGTTCATGCGCACATTAAGCTAACGCCATACGCAGATCAAACTTCATACAAAAAAAATATTGCTTTTCCTCCCTTCTAACACCAGAGGATCGGGTAGCCGAAACTACACTATGCCATCATTCCTTTTCAGAAGTTCGGGCAATACCGAAGTTATTTTGTACCAGGATATGTTTTAATGTTTTACTGCAATCATTGGACAACAAATCGTATCGCATGAAAAATGTGAGATTTGATTTGCCTGGGGTCTCGCTACGTTGCGGGTACATACTTGTAAGTACAGTAGAAAATCTCAACTCCTCATTGGCCAGTCCGTATTTTGTATTTCTAGGCTTTTAAACCCTACGATGTGCTCGCAGGCATGTTTTTAGTGGGGAACTGCCACATCGGCATTGGGTCAGTACATACTAGTACAAGCATTAGTACTTATTAAGTACTCTCGTGCTCTTTCTAAATGGTAGCTCAGGTACATGGCGGCGATCCTCGCACTACAGGTACATTCGGCAAAGAAGAAAAAAAAAAAGAAGAAAAAGAGTCGTCATGCTTAAACTGCAGATAAGTGACTGGTAGCTTCATGATCACCTTACTCGTAATCTTCCTTCACGTACTATAGTTGTCGCTTCTTATTCTGGCCATTTACTGGTACACAAATGCTTAGACTAGGAATCTACCGTTACTGATACTTGGCAGTACTAAATTCGCCTAACCCGGATTCATTTTAGTCCTTCAAGCTTTGGCGTCGAAAGCCACCGGCAGACTGTTGCAGCGCCACGTAAAAAACCGGCAGGTAAACGACCCGGTAATCTGGGGGCGCTATCCCTGCCTCATTTTAAGTAGTAGCAGCAGGAAGCTTAAAAAAGAAAATGAAATCAAAAGAAAGTACTCCGTAGCAATAAATATAAACTACCTATGAACTAGAATGCTTGGCTTATTAGCTCATAGGTCAATTTGTAGCATGTGCTCTGGATACCTATCATGTGAGTCTGGAGTAACCTTGGTCAAGATCAACCTGGCATTAGACTAACGCATGGTCTATTAAGATATACTTGTAGATTTGCATAAACCTTAGCGACAATCCATTCTCAATATCGCCTAATAGTAGCTCCACCAGTAGGATTTACCTGCTCTGCCTGTTTTCCCCCTGTTACGGCGGCTTCTTGAGGCAGATCCTCTAGCCTGAGCACCCCGCGGATCTGGTGTTACTAGCGGTAGTATCAAATATAGGTGCTTATTTAGGTGCTCATTGCAGTTGAAAATCAGGAGGTGGCAGGGATGAAAAACACACTGCGTAGGAACCGTTAATGCAGGCCCTGTTGCTTAAACCCTGCTGGTCGTATTGTGCAATTTCAAGTATAAGTACGAAGTTAAGCTTGAGTAGGGCTGGCGTTAGAAGGTTATTGTTTGTATCTTTGGATTGCACTCATGGCGTGATAGTGAAAAAGCTTTCTCTCTTCTCTTTTCATTAAAAAAAAAAACAAAAAAAAACAAAAGAGGATTATAATACCGCATGTCCTCCACACATCATGTCACAGAAGTTCGAGACCGGTCTAAGAAAGTAAGGCTTGTTGTCCATTTGCCGGTAGCCCATCACTGAGAAGCGAATAGTAATCCTGTGGCGTCTATCCGTTCCAGCCGGGGCTTAGCCTCGTAAGGCTCGCGGCGGACAGCCGAGACTTGGGCTCCTATGTAAGTATCTATTATCTCTCTGGCCTTTGGGGTAATTCCTTGTGACAAGGCTCAAGGATTAAATGATCGAAGTTGGTTTCTTTCTATGAGAGTGACAAATACTGTACAAACAGAGGCGTTACGTCTAAGTGCTTCTCCTACAACTACATAGTACGTAGTCTACCTCGTAGTAATAGCACTTAGGGGTCAACGGGGACTTGAAGTAACGCAACTTAGAAACTAGTACAACTCCGTATGTACAGCAGAATTACTATTTATGATGCTTGCGGTCATAACATATTGCAACTCGAGTACACTGCTAACTGAGTGCTTGGCATTCCGATACCCTTGAACACTATGCCAGTGGCTTTTCTGCGTTGGAACGTGGTTTTAAGTGTAACCCAACATCTGCATCGGAGCTGCAAGTGTTGTAGAAGGTTTATTGGATTGTCTTGTGCACGCGCACACACACACACACACACACACACACACACACACACTACTGCTATAAAAGCATGGACGAATGGGGGGGGATTTTGACAAAAGTGATGTACAACATGTATGTTTGTCTCACAGGGAGACGGATAGAATCTACCGTACAAAAATGACAGATGACTGCGGAGAAGTGACGGTGATGGCTGCCTGGATGTCAGCCATGGCGTTGCGCGCGTTGTTGGGAGCTTTCCTTTTCTTTCTTATTTCTTTCTTTTTTTGGGAGGGGTGTTTCAGACTAAAACATTTTCATGTTCATGCGCTACTTCTCACTACGAATACGGAGTTGGCTCATCTAATTTTCTTCTTCTTTGCAACTCTTTCTAACTGACCGGCTATCGGCGAGAATATCCTGTCAAGGATAATCCCTTTCTGACACACCCGCTAGTCTTTTTCTAACGTTCGGGTCCGTCACCCGGCTCTATTAGCCCCAACGCTTAACAACGGGGAATTGTGGCGTTCGCTTAACCTAGTGGTCGCCGACCACTTTGAAAGTAGTCCCCGGAGAGGGCTCCATAGGGCAGGCGAGTTGTGGTTCAAGATAAACGCCTCTTTACAAGTACGAGTATGTACGGAGTATGGAGTAGTCACGCAGTAACAGCGATTCGTTCATAGAAGAAGAGTACTTGTACGAGTACTGGTAGCATTCCATTTACGGAGTAATACGGAATGCATACTTGACTTGGCTTGTACATACATACACTTACATACATACATACATCCTACGTACATACATAATTTGTACAAGTGCAGAGTAAAAGGGGGCAAAATGGCTTTGGGCTTAGAGCAAACGGGCTAAAAAGTTTCCGTGATTGGTCATATCCCAAGCCCAAAGCATCGTCCTGCTACGGAAGCCGTAGATCCCGAGATGCTTTGGGTAGCCAAGTCTTTTTTTTTTTGTTTTTTTTTTTTGTTTTGGGTTACTTAGAGGTTGGGAATAGAGTATAAATTGCTTGTGTATAGTTGTAGATGCCTATGGGCTTTGCAACTACGAAAGTACCAGCTTGGCGTCAACATTAACTGGAAGTTTTGTTCTCCCTCCAAAGCCTTTCTGTCTCTATGACGGATACGGCTTCTTTCTTTTTTTTTGATTCAATCAAAAAAGGGCGGAAGTTGGAGGGCGCGGGCGCGGCCCCGTTGGTTAAGATGTCGGGGCCCTCAATCTTGGAATATCTTACTTGTAAGCAGGGCCACGTGTTATATTATTTGTTCGAGGTCAGCAAGGTGAACCAGCAAACACCACGGAGTACGGAAAACATACTTGCGAGATTCTTTCATCTATCTGTTTTAGTCATAGGCGCTCGCTTCCGCCCGCGATTTTCTTAAAGAGCGATGACAGCGAGCGAAGGCGCTTGGCCAGAATAGGCTCGAATTCGCGACATGACACGGGGGCGACAGGCCGAATCGAGACATGTTGATAATGGAGAGCCATGATTACTCCGTAGATTTACAAGCAATACTTGCAAGGCGTTAGGCAAACATGCTCCCCTTGCCAGCGGCTCGATGCATTGTTGGGGGCCATCTTACCGAAACATTCTGATAGACGAGGCGGAGGGAGAGAGCAGAGGGAAGGCGATTCGGTGTATGCGAAAGGGGGCAAAATGCAACGCCGTATAGTAATTTATTGGTGGGGGGGAATGCACGCAGCGTAGGATAATACATACAAGTAGTAGTAATACACGTAAAACAGATATGGGACATGGATATGAGTATGGGTAAAGTAATCATAATAATAAATCTCAATCTCAAGTCATTTCGACGGGGTAGTGGACGATGGAAGGGAAAAAGGCTTGGGAAATATTACGAGAGCGAGAGCTCTGGCCTGCACCAGCCTGGGCCGCCTCTTCGGAATACACCGTCGTACAGTCCGTCCTTCAGGCATGATAATATCAAAGTTGGATTTCCTATTTCGATTAAAAATGCAAATCGTGCAGGGCATCGCCATCCGATGCATACAAAGTACAACACAAACAGCGCGCCGATTAGTGCCCACCACTCTCATAATGTCGACCATCCAACGTTTCCTGCACACGCATATTACAAAGTACTTTATTCAACTACATAAAAGGGAAGACATACATGACTATACTACTGTACTACTACATGCTTATTGCTCCGTACCTATGGAGTGTGGGTTTGCTTGTATATACATACATAGACACACCTGGCTTGCATATGCAGATGGACAATGTAGTAGTAGTAGTAGTAGTAGTAGTTGTAATATCATCCATACATTCATACATATATATGTGTACGCACATACATACATACAATTTGACTCAACAAGTATAAGCGGCGGCGCCGGCAGACGCTCGGTATACGGGGCCACACACAGGCGATGGGCATGCCCGCTGCATTCATTCGATAAAGTTGTGTCTGCATTTGTTGTGCTCCGTCTCATCCTTCAGAGACAGGGTCAAGGGTCCATTTTTGCCCTTTGACCAATAAAACGGGCCGGCCAACTTAATTTTCATCCACCCTCCCCTTCCTTTTTTCCCTCGTTTTACAACAGACCTTTGACGTTGACTATCCTAATCTCATCACGATACATGATGATGCTATGTACAAGTGCAGGTTTACATGTACTATTCAAGTTTGGTGCTTGTCGTTGATGTCGCATCCTCGGAGGAGGTGAACCTGACCAATTCGCTGCCGGTATCTCCATCTCCATTCCCTCTTGTGGCGACGTACCGTACCGATACAAGTAAAGCAGTTTTTTTGGTTTTGTTTTCTCACCTTATATAAGCTGATTTTGGCCGAAGCTTGACTTGACTTGACTTGGGGCTGCCCCTCTTCAATTCTCTCCATCGCCAAACTACAGTCAATATTCACACTATTTGTACATGCAACATGCAGCAAAGGGACTCCACAGCTAGGCGTTTTTCTCTGTCTCTCTGTCTCTCTGTCTCCCTCTCTCTTTTCTTTTGGCCATTCATCATTCCATTATTCCGTACTCCGTAACCTTTCAAGCTTCGTACGGTCTTGTCTCTGATTCCAAATTGTACAAGATAACCCTGTCATCTTTCGGTTGACAGGGATCCCTTCAGTTCAGAGTTGCGTTTTACGAGCAATACGATGCTTTTTCTTCTTTGCCCTCCGTCTATCATCATCATTGGCTATTGATGCAGATTTTTTTTCCTTTCGGAGATAACCAGCATCAGAACTTAACACTGAATCCCTGCCTATTTGGCCGACCTCTTTGCCCATCCATGTCTTATTTCTATGGATAAACACTTGTATGGAGTGACCCGTAAGAGTTCTAGTTCTATCTCATGGATCCAATAGGCGGCGGTGGCATGTTACAAAGGTAGTTTCTGGGTCTATTCATGGGTTGCATATCTCACTGCGCCCGCAGTGTTTGAACCACTCTTGAGCAATAAGGCCATAACGCCTCGGGCAAACAGATGATCTGTGCAGTCACTCGTGGAGCCTGTATGGAGTCTGTTTGAGTAGCCTACTCCCCGTACGTCGTACTGATACTCCCCTACTAAGTATGCACATCGAGATGGAAAAGTCTTCTGCATGCTTTAGAGTACATTGGATCAGGCGCATGCACTGCGGATCTTAACATTCAACTTACTCGTACTTGCCCGAGTCAAGGTAAGTATCCAACTATTCAAGGGTATGGGCTATGTATGTCTCACTTTGGACGTCAACAGTGACGCAACCTGCAGACAAAAGAAAAAAAGAAAAGCTACAGTGTATCTGTTCGGGATTTCCATACACGTCCAATATTTGATGAATGTCTTTGCTTCGTAGATGTCATAGGGCATTTTGTCCGTCTGTAGCACTCCGCTGAGTCCATCTCGATGGCACATTAGTGATGTCGATCCCCGTGTACAGACCCATCGTTGAGCGGGTATAATTGTTAGCGAAACATCGTTTGGTTTGCTAATTACCTTGACTGGGAAAAAAATTGAATCATCTTTCCTCATAGCAGTTGCCTCTCTTGGCTATTACATGGTTTACCTGCTCCAGCCAACCAGAGGATGAGATGGTAGCGCTTTTATATGAGTGGCTTCACTCATGTCGTTTAGAAATTTCTAGTGTCTAATGTCTAAGATCTCGCAATGTTTAAGACATTTGAGATTTTCAGAGACATTCATACGAAATAGAAATGTCTCTCAACGCTCGGACCGTTTCAACAGTACTGAGCCGAGCTTTTGGCATTTGTAGGTTCCTTTTTGACGTAATGTGGGTAGTGCAACTGAGATGAGAATCTGTCACCTAAACCCCCCCCCCCCTCCCCTGAATTTGCAAAGCCATTATTACATTCTTTGTTTGTTTAACATCGGTAAAGATCCTTGTCATGTGGCACTCATGATGATACTACTAAAGTTTCTTTTCCCTTATGATTGATGCTGGTCTTCATGACAGGGTTTTCTGTACCTTGACTCATGAGTCGTCTTAACTACTCTTGTACAAGTTTAGTGTTCTCGTTTGGAACGTAATTGCAATTACACCCTTTCTTACTACTGCTTGGCGAACAGGGTGCTAAGGTTGGATCGGCACTCGGATCGAAATGTGAATTAATAATGTAAAAATGTGATCGATGCGCAGCCGGTCTCGGTAACAAATAAACAACATAATCGTATGGCAAAATAACAAGGCCAAGTAAGTATTGAAATCAAAGGGCAATCCATGTAAGTGGGATCAAAGCCGCCGGCGTAAGATAGTAGCACTGCACTTGATAGCATATGCAACCATTTCCCCTTTTATAAACATCGATTATTTCTGTGATTTTTTTTTTTTTTTGGAAATTTGAAATTTGAAATTTGAAATTTGACTCAAGTTTATTTCAACATTCGACCATGCCTTGGTTTGTAATACATTTAGCCGCTCATGGAGCGTATAGAGGCTTTGATGAGCAGAGCTGGCAATTACATTATCCCTTTAACATAATGGGAATTTCTATTTCTGTCTCCTTCTTGCATTTGAAAGGGTTTATAAGAAGTGAGATTTCAAGTCCCATTAAAGGCAGCGTTTTCTTTCTTTTTTTCCCCCCTAAACCATATTTGAAATCCTCGATACAATACAAGGTGACGGGGAAAATAGGTTATTAATTAGTAGAGTACTCCGTACGGAGTAGGTAGATAACATGGTAGATGATAGGCAAGAGGCAGGTGGCTACAGCTGGCCGGCTAAGCCACGGAGCTTAGCAAGATGATCCAATCACGTGCTAACGTTCAACGTCCTGCGTCATCAGAAGCTTACCTATCAACAAGCTATCAATAACGTGGCATCAAGGATATTGGCGATTGTGAAACATTTGAGCTCTCCAACGCGCCGCTCACCGTTAAGCGATTTGCAAGCTCAACGATGGAAATGTAGCAATCTGGAAATTTACATTTGAATCGAAGTCAAATCTTCGCTAGCAATGTTTAAATTACGGCTCAGCTGGTACGCCGGGGTACGTTGAAGCTTTGTCGCAAGCTCCCTCTCTCCCCCAATCAAAACCTATTGGGAATCGCATCTTATTTTATCGAAACCATCTTAATTAATACTGATCATGTTATCAGGTATCAACTGCCCTGGCGGGCGCTGTTGTCCTCTCAGCATTCCACCAGCGTGCCAACTTCTATTCGGCCATGGTATACCTTGCGCAGAGTAACTTCTGTTTGCTGGTGCGTGATACCTCACTACTTATCTCTTTTATCAATCGCGGGAACTTTGCGTGAGACTAAGACGGGGCCGGCCCACCCATAGGTTTTGGTTAACTTCACACTGCTACTATACAGTAGCTTCATCTATGCCCTCACACAGATATGCTTCGGCACATTGCGCGCGATTGAGGTCGAACAACTCACCGAACGAGCATGGTTTGCCATCACTGAAACATGTCTGGCCATGACCATCTTCCGAGAAGAAATTGGGGCTTGGTTTCTCGTCATGTTCACGGCGCTGGTCACAGGGAAAGTCTGGGGCTGGATAGGAGACGGCCGTGTTGAGTTTCTCGAGCAGCAGCCCCCTCCGAATCCTCGTCTGTTTCATCTGCGACTCAGCGCCTCCCTTATCGTTAGCTTTCTTTACGATATCTGGTTACTTCGATATACCATCTATACAGTCATCCAACAGGCCAGGCCTAATATGATGGTCATGTTTCTATTCGAATTTGCTATCCTGGCTACCTGTTCTTGGAGGACTGGGACTCGGTACTTGCTGTCACTCACGGAACAGCGTATCATCAGGTTGCAGACAACGACACGTTTAATGGAGCGGAAGCTGGAAGTTAGACGGCAGCGAGACACTATAATTCGGCAGCGCGAACGAGCTGCTGCCGCCGGAGAGCCGGTCCCAGAGAATCAAGCACCTTTACCCAACCCAGATGATATCGATGAAATGGACATTGAGGTGCCTGGCTGGTCTGCGAAGGGTGAGCTAGTACTCTGGCTGGATCTGGCTACTGGTAAGACAAACCCTTTCAGATCATGAGCACTTCAACAATTTATTTTTTTCTCTTCCAACGCATGCTTCTAACATCTGCCGATAGATCTGGCTAAGCTGGGGATTTATATCTCGTTCTTCATGATGCTTCTCATGTTTTATGGCCTACCCATTCATATTATGAGGGACCTGTTCATGACAACAAGAGACTTCCTTAAGAGACTCAACGCCCTTTTGCGTTACAGAAAGGCCATCCAAGAGATGAACAAGTATCCCGATGCTACTGAGCATGACCTCGCCCAAGAGAACACGTGCATCATTTGCCGTGAGGAGATGCATTATTGGGATCCCGTAAGTAATTTTGACGCCATTGACCGAGTTCGTCCCAAGAAACTCCCCTGTGGACACATTCTACATCTTGGCTGCCTCAAGAGCTGGCTGGAACGGCAGCAGGTGTGCCCAACGTGCAGAAGCCCCGTCACAGGCGACCAGCTTCGTTCTCCTAACGGCCGTCGTGCTGCTGGTCTTAGAATACAGTTCGGCCAGGCACCACCGCGGGCCCAAGAACCGCAGGTTAACGACAACAATAACAACAATAACAACATCAATGGTGATAACAATAACCCACTTGGCAATGGGCAGAATGGCGCTGCGCCTCCCCGTCAAGTTGCAGGGCAACCCCGTGTCTTCACCTTTGGTCCCATTAGGCTTGGATTTGGGGCGAATGACCAGCAAGTCCGTGAACTCGCTCACCAGTTTGGCATGCCACAAATCGCTGGCGGCCAAGGGCAAAACCCCCCTACGACGGCTCCTCAGAACCAGAATCAGCCACCCTCATCTGGTGATAGCTTTCAGCAAATCGGAAACCTTTTACAAGAGTCAGAGCAGATGTTGCAACGCGAGTTGCAGGCTTTACAGAATACGCAACAAGAACTACAAATTGCCAATTTGCTCAACACTGAGATTCAGCGACTTCGCCAGCGACGGCAACAGCCACAAGATGCTCCCCAGAACGGCCTGGGCCAATTACCTGCATCTTTCAACCAACCGATAGGCTTACCACCGCTTCCCATGCAGGCGTCTTCGCTTGCTGGATTGCCGACATTTCCCTCTTCTTTTGCAGGTATCCCACCAAGAATGAATAGCCCATTGATGACAAGACACGGGGTTGGTCCGTATACCACAGCAATTCCTTCTGGTAGCCCTGATTTGCCAGAAGGAGTGGTGCTGCCACCAGGGTGGTCTTTGACGCCTCTGCAGAGACTTGATGGTGCTCAGACTGTACCGCATTTTCCTCCCCATCCTGGAAATGTGCCTCTGCCTCAACATGGCGATCTTGCAAACGGAGGCCCGCCTGTATCGGCTTCAGTGCAGCCAACACCGACAGTACCAACTACCCAAGAGACAGTCCCCGCTGAAACCTCGTCATTTTCGGCTCCTGTAGTGTCACCCAGTCCAATGTTGCCAAACTGGGGCGGATCTAATCAGCTTTTTGGAGACGGATCTCGCCTGGAGCAAGGCGAGACTGCGGGCCAGTCCAGCGTCCAGGCTGTTCCACAGTCGGAGACTGCACCCGAAGGCAGCAGCAGCACTTCCCATGACTCCCTACCACCAGCGGAACTCAAAAGGGAGCCAAGTATCCTGCAGCTTGAACAAGGTGAAACGAGCCAAGCCGAGGAGGAACCGTCTGATAAAGGTAAAGGTAGAGCCGTTACTGTGGAAGAGGCTGAAGATGAGGAAGATTGAGGAGAGGGTGGGGGATTTTTCTTTTTGTCTATCATAGTATTGAGCCGGCCTAACTGTACAGCACGACCTGGTGTTATAACTCCCGTTAAATGGTCAGCTTTTATGATTTTTCTTTCTCTCTTGCAGACTAGGAGTGGGCATGCGTATATGGGTCGCCAATACGTGTACGTTTAGGCGTTTAGGGTTGATAGTACTCCATACTCCGTAAATAGTATCTACTTTTTTTTTTCTTTTTTCTTAGCACCCTTTCAGATTTCCTGATAAGAATGGGAAACAGTTGGTGATTTCGTATCAATGCTCGTTCGTCACGCTGTGTGTATTGTTTTCCTTCTCGCTACATCTTTCACTCAGTATGAACAAAATACCCAAACATTTATATAATATCACGCGCACTACCCGCGTTCCCCCAGCGCCCCAAGAAACAACACCAAAGCTTGTTAATAGTTCTCGTTATAAATCGAACAAGCCACTCATGAGCTAATAACATACAAATACGGACGTCCACCTATTCCTGACTCGGTGCATCCTCAATCCTTGGTCCCTTCTCTTCTACCTTGACAATCAAATCGTAGTTGACTCTCAAATTCTCAGTCCCACTCAGCGCCCTCATCATCATCACCTCGTTTTTCTCCTTTACTAAGCTCCGTAGAGCTCCGACGAGGAAACCCGCGATGATATCGACTGACCATCGATCAGGGACGAGGGCTAGTACATCGTCAATGTTGAACCATCCGCTGAAGCGGTCGAGTAATGCGCCACTCTGTGCAACCCGGTCACTAACGTCGTCGATGGAGAGAAATTCCTTGAGAACGACTTGAAAGAGACGGCGCTGCTGTTCCGTTTCGGGCATGCTGTCGCGGCGGCCCAGCGTGGGAGAGTATATGGTCGCACCGCCCCGAAGGCAGTACGATACAGCTGTATCATAGTCGCCGAGTTTGTGGACTAGGAGACGCAGCGCATCTTCGTGTTTACGCTCCCGGCCGGCTAGGATGATGGTCTCCGGAACAAGCAAGTCGCCTGAAAGATCATCTATGCGCTTTCTTATCGCGGCGATGTCGTATTCGTGAGCACCGCCAAGGAGTTGAAGTAATCGAAGGCGACTTTGCCAGACTTCATCATCCGCCGGGGCATTTTCGGTTAGGAAATGTCTATACGTTGGCTTTGGGCTTTGGAGAGCTCTGTAGGCGTCATACGCGGCTAAGACGCGGTCTCGGCTCTCAGGTGATTTGAGATCGTCGATAACAATTTCCAAATAGTACGAAATAAGCTCATTCACGTAGGTCTCATATCCCTTATCGAATACCAAATGCTCCAGATAATATTTGACCGCGCCGGGCGCCTCTGCACGTAGCAGTTCTACAGCTTTGGCAGGCTCAAACTTGGACGCCTTGCCCTTGTCTTCTGCGAATACCTGCACGCCGAGCTTTGGATTCCTGTTGGCTAGCCATAGACCATATTCTTGAACGAGGATCTGACTGCTGATCTTAGTGAGATAGTCACGTACCCTCTGTTCACCATCGATCAGCTCTTGGCCATCATCTTCCTCTCCCTCAAGGATGCGCTTCCACGTCGCTAAAACATCCGCAGACATCCTTCGACTTTGGTACAGTACACTTAGAACAAAGAGTCTGTGATACGACTCAAGAAGGCTAGCCGCTCGGTCGAAGCAATCCATGCCACTACCCACAAGTGTGTTCAGCTCTGCTCTGACAGCGCCTCCCTTTCCTAAGCCCTTAGGAGAATGCCTATCGAGCTCCAGCAAAACGAGTAGTAATGCGGCGTCTACAGTTCGGAAGACTTCAGCTTCGACAGACACGCTTCCAAAACCCTTCATTTTCCTCCAAGCATGTAAATAACGTCTGAGGAAATGTAAAGTCGTGAGCTGAAGCCCCCTTATGCCTCCTTGAGATAGTGTTTTAAATGCTGGACTTGCTAAGAATGCTTCCGGAGACTCCTTTACTCCACCATAAATCCAGATACCACGACGACCTTCTATAATTTCATTTCGTACACCTGGAATTAGTGATAAGATGACTCGCGGGTCAAGCTTGCTTTCTACTAGGACCTCCTCTAGAGCGCTTAATTCAGGATCTGAGAATTGCTTGTCCGGTGTGGAAAGAAGAAGATTGATTAACAGCATAACTCCAGCCTTTTGCTGTATATAGCCAAATGTAGTGAATTCAAGCTCCGTCTTCGGCTCACGGTCACGAACGGCCGACAGAACCATGATAATTGCACGTTTATCAATATCCTGCGTCTCGCTATTTCCTGCCAAACGGGCAACTTCCAGCCGTTTGTCAAGCTGTACAATCAACGGGTTTCGAATAGCCCACCAAATGCGGCTACCACACCAAACGGCAACACGTGTTCTGGATTTTGCAAGACGGCGAGCAAATTCTTCTCCTTCTACAGTTCGTGCTGCTTCCCAGCCCTCCGGAAGCGACTCTCCATCCTGTGAGTCAATATCGCGCTCAAAAAGCTCTTGCTCTTTTGATAGGCGTTCGATTGAGAGGGCAGTTCGAGAGTCAGAAGGTTTGAGCGTGGATGTCGGGGCGGCGCTTAACTCCACTGAGCTTGGAAAAGGTATGAATTTTTTCATACTTAGTTTTTCAACAACATCGTCGGATTGGGACTCCTGGCTGCTTGTGACAATACGAATCCCGTATATTCCACTTACATTGGGATCGCTTGCCTCCAGCCATTGTTTTTCGGGATGTGCTTCGTTGCCGGCACTCCAACTCTGAATTTCTACCCCATTACGTGAGACACCGTCGATATCCTTTGTCATGGAGGCAAATACGTGACCGTCCTCATCTTCTGATGAGGTGTCGTTTGATGAATTACCATCAACCACGACTTGCTCAGGGTATCTGTCAAACGTGATCGTTGGCCGCGTAGGATCGCCATCAAGGTTGATGAACATGCCAACACCGGGGTCTGAAGGATTGGTACCCATGACAAGCAGGAATTCTTCTGGGGTTGGTGAAGCAATATGTGGCTTTAAAATGGCCGTGGCGGGCCGTGGCGTTGGACTAGAGGATGACGGAGGCAATGGTAATGGTTTATCAGTAGGAGGCGGGGTCGAACTATGTTCTTCAGGAGGTCGAGGGCTAGATGGCTGTCCAGGGGGCGATAGAGTCTGTGAGGCAAGCGGCCGAGGGTTTGCTCCGTGGGGATCAGGTCGCTGTGTGTCTTCAAGGGGAGCATTACCCCCCAAACTGACACTTCGACTATGATTATGTGAACTACTTTGAGGTCGAGTCTGATTTGAAGAGGCACTTCGTGCAATGCCGCTGCTCGAGTCTTTAGCAATGTTTTGTACATGTCCAAATTCGGCAGAGGAGGGACTTTCTTCGAGAGATGAGATGGCCATCAGAGGAATCTTTAATTGCCGATCAACATCAATGAGAGCGTAAGTCTTTGCATCTGCCACACATGCTATGGAATCTCGTCGAATGGAAATAGTACTGCCTGCAAAGTCGATGTTCTGGAAACGTGTGAGTAGCGGGTCCTAACGATGAAAGTTTGGGATAGATTGATATTAGGATATACCTTGATAGCTCGCACGTCTTCATCGATTTTGACAACTTGAATCCGCCTATTAAGAGAAAGAAGAATCGTAACCGTCTCGCCAGTGTTTGTGGCACCATCACCTAGTCCTGCCTCGTTTAGGTCGATACCACCAATCCAGCCGCAGTTCTTTACCTGTCTCGTCCCAAACACCGGGCTCAGCTCTGGAAGAGAGTAGAAAGTCACTGTTCCATTGCATAATATGCACGCCTTCCCAACACGAGGCAATAGTAGGATCTGCTGGATTCCAGGTCGAGAAGTGGTGTTTTCGGCATACGCGGGAGAGAGCCTGGAAGCTGGAATGAAAATAGGACGTGCGGACAAGTCGGAGGGATCTGGAGGGATGCTAACAAAATGGAGAAGCTCGGAGGCAGAAGTGCCAACGTAGAGGTTGCCATCTGTATGTCGAAGCCAGCAGGAGTTAGCAGACGGTTTTAAGTGGTGACAGTGTTGAGGATAAGGAGCGCAACAGACCAAAATACTCAACACAGTTAATCTTGATATCATCCTGAGAGCCATCTGCGGATAGAGGCACTGATTCTACCCATGTCTGCAGCACATATGGCCCAGTTTGTTGACCCAAAGGTTGCACATTGCTGCCCGGCGAGGTCATGTTGGATGCCCCTCCACCCGGGCCATTGGATGCCATGGCAGTGTATCTTCTTCTGTTGTGGTCATCTGGATACCTGGCTCATATTGACTAGCAGATAGACACTCCAGAGTGGAGGATCTTGACCTGTGACGAGAGTGATTGAGGAAGAAAGATCTTTAGATAGAAATAGGTCGAGTTTGAGGTGACGAATGCGCCAGCCAGCCCCCAGCCTTTCGATCCGCTGAGCGCCAGTCAGTCAGAGAGGTCCGGGAGCCACCCGGGTTAGTGCAGGCGAGGCTGAAGTGGGGCAAAACTAACCCCCTGTGGCGGGAGACTATTACGGGGACACTTGCGCCTGAAAGCTGGCGCAATGAAACGCCAATGATACAACTACCTACGGTAACTCTAGCTACGTCAATCGTAAGTTGGCCGTTCGCAGCAACTTGGAGCTACCATCTTTTGCAATCATCGTAGTTACGCCTCTCGCTATCTGAATAATACAAAGCCGAAATCCAATGCTTCTACGATCGAACAGTGTCTCACTTTGGCAACGGTGAAAAAAGGACACGAAGGGGCTCGCTCAAGCATCATGTCGAATGACGCAGAAGGGGCTGTAACAGCCTCGGCTGTGGCGCAGGACAGCCCCGATTCTGGAGGAGGAAACAAGTTCTCTCACGCCATTTCAGCATGGAGAAGTATGTGAAGCGCTCTGGTTATGGAGGCGATTCTATCATCTAACGATTTTGTGTAGATGTTGATCTAACATCGCTAATATCCAACCTCGACAACACGGCATCGGAAATCGTCACCTACCAGCGAGATTCGACGGTCCAACGCAAAGAGTTAGCACAAAAGACAAAGGATTTTAGGAAATCAGACGATGCTACGAAGCTGACAGAGATCAAAGGGCTTCTTAAAGGTGCATTTGTCTTTACTCTTGATGCTTGATGTGATGGGTTTCATATGAGAATGGCTGCTGATCATGTTGCTGCAGCTTATCAAACGTTTATCGATCTTCTTACGAACCACTCTAAGTCAGTCAATTCGGCGTTCCTCAAGGCCTACACCTCGTTATCTGAGGCACCTGATCCATATCCTCTACTGGAAGCTTCGGTTGACTCGATGCTGGTGTCCGAAGACACGCTACCAAAGGTTACAGAAGAAAACCAACATCTGCAGAAAAGCGTCTCGAAGCTTACAGCTCAGCTCGAAGAATCGGAATCTAGGCTTCAAAGCGAACGGGTCGCTCGCAAAGATCTGGAAGATAATTTAGAAAACAAGATAAAGGAAGTGGAAACATCATGGACCGCTGTGCTGGATGAGAAGAAGGATAACTGGGAGGCCAAGGAGAAGACTTTGGAAGAGAAGATTGTGAATCAAGAGCGCTTGTTAAGCGAACTAAAAGCCAATTACGAAGTCAATCAGCGGCTAGGGAAGGCTGGCAATGATGACCAGGACGGTCAGCGTAACCAAGCATTGAACGCAGAGCTCGAGATGCTTCACGCGGATTTGGAAAGGACGGGCTCTAGACTGGCTGAGGTCGAAGCACGGAATGAGAAAATGAGACTTGAACTTGCTCAAGCTAAGTCATCAAGACAGTCTCAAAACGTGACGTCTCTGGAAGATGACCCTGGATACATGCGGATGCGTTCGGAGAATTCATCTCTCATACGCAAGCTTGAAGCAGCAAGAGTAGAGAAGGAGGGATTCAAACGTGAGATTGACAGCAGGTTGCGATCTGCAGAACGAGAAGTAGCCTTGTTGAAAGATGAAAAAGAGTCTCTCAAGACGAAGGTTGAAAATTGGGGTGACTACGAGGAAGTTAAACAGGAGCTTGAGGTTCTCAAAAGCATCGAGTTTTCGACGGGTGATGATGATGAAGCACCGCAGGAAATCGAAAGTGTCACCAGCAAGGGAGACACTTTAGAAAAACTCCTACTAGCTCGAAACAAAAAGCTCAACGATGAGCTTACGATTCTCCGAGTATCACATCAAGATCTACAGCGTAGGCTAGAAGATCTACAGGAAGAGCTCTCGCGGACCAACGCCGAACTGGAGAGAGCCCAGAACTTGAATGAGAAGTTGGAGAGTGATCTCGAGAATCTTCAGGCCGAAGGGGCAAATGTTTTCCCATCCGGCGCGTCAATTGCCGGCACCTACATCACTCGGGCCCAGACACGTAAAGGAAGAATATCACCTACATCGTCTATCATTAGTGGGATAGACCCTCGCATGACGTCTAATGAGCGTGAGCCGATGGGAGGAGGGTCAGGTATCCTTCCGATGGTGACGGCGCAGCGAGACCGGTTCAGAAAGAGAAACGCTCAACTAGAACAGGAACTGTCGGACTGCCATCGGACTGCACAGCAGCTCCGGCAGGAAGTGGCAGCTCTACAAAAAGACAACTTGAATCTATACGAAAAGACGAGATATGTTTCGACGTATAGCCGAGGAGGAGCCACAACGTCGTCGTCGTCAGCGTACGCGACAAACCCTAACCCGACGACGGTCTCCATTGGTGGGACGGGGAACCCGGGCATGGAAATGGATCGATACAGAAAGGCGTATGAATCCAACATTTCACCGTTTGCGGCGTTCCGCGGCAGAGAGTCGGCGAGGGCGTACCGGCGTATGAGCCTCCCTGAGAGAGTGGTTTATTCAATCACACGTATGGTTTTGGCATCTCGGACGAGCAGAAACTTGTTTGCCGCATACTGCGTGGCACTCCACATCCTGGTATTCTTTTCGCTGTACTGGCTGGGCACGGTAGATTTTGAGAGGCACGCCAGCAATTTTGGTTCGTCCGCTGCAGCTGCAGCTGCAGGAGCTGCCGTCGGTGGAGGAGGAGGGGGAGGGGGAACAGGTGGAGGGGGAACAAATGGCGGAGGTGGCCATGGGGATTGGCAGGAAGATGGATTTGATGGGTGAAGTGAGTGAATTGAAAGAGAATACGGCTACTCGGTAAGTAATCAAGATGTTGTGAAGTGTTGGGGATTGCTTGTCTTGTCTGGATATTGCCACATGTACTTATGTATGATACACATGGAGTCTGTTTTCCGGGGAGAGGTTTTTGTTATTCCTTATAGATAAGTTGGAGTAATACATTTTGGGAGGATGAAAAGTTATGCCATGGAGGCATAGATAGTGTTGTGCGTACCAGGAAATAACCATGCACGCACTTGATGCTGTGCGTGTAACGTATCCAATTTGGTTCTATTTCTGTTAAACGCCGGCCATTCACTGCGGCCTAAAGAGGGGGAACACGATTAAGCAGTCCAATATAACTTAAAGTAGTCCAGGGTTGGCGTTGGGCATTTGATTGGTTATACGGAGTGCAGAACATAGATTATTTTTAATCAAAGATTCTTTCTACCAAGCATATCATGTAGCATGTAATATATTCTTGTCGACATCGACGCTATACTATACAGCGTAAAGTGGGAGAAGTACGCAATGTCATGCAGATGGAAAGATCGGGGGAGTTGGTTGGTTGGTTGGCTGAAGATCTATGATTTCTATTTCTGGACATTATAAGAGGGGGGGTTTCGACTGGATGAGAGCCGATAGTGGTTCGATATTTTGATTTTAACCGCCATTTAGTTCCGGCGGGCCGAACAAAGTGTGTGTGGCTGGGCTGGCTCTTTTTAGAGGAGTGGGGACTGGTAACGGATTGGCTTTTATTTTTATTCTTTTCTTGCGAGAAAGGCTTTTCTTGTGAGGAGGGATGATTTCTTCTGAGTGATCTTATAGGGGGATGGGGTTTATCAGAAGGGTAGACGAGTGATACAAGAGAACTGTATAGATTCTATGTACTTCGTATGCGCTGCTAATTCGATGTGTATGACTAATCATAATTTGAGTACGGCTTATGGATATTTCTTGACTCTTTATAAGTCGTATCTAGAGGGCTTCATCGTAAGAATAATCATCTCTATTAAACTGCATCTCTGCTTGGAATTCGAATCATCTAAACTTTATATCCATCCCACATTAACACAATACTAACTATCCTATTGACCACCAAAAAAAGCTGGAATATCTCAAATCTTGTACTCCATTCGTATCTGCCAAGGATCCGGGCGCCTAAACCTCTCTATATCCAGCCAATCGCATCCCCTCCATCGACATACACCCATGTCCAGTGCAACAACAGCTCTCATCCAATCGTGGCCCTGTCTAAGCTCTGTTGGCGGTTAGTTAGATTTAAGAAAACAAAAATAAAGTGCATGTTACACTGTCCCCCCCCCCTCCCTCTTCTTTCTCGCTAATTGATTGTTCTTTTTATATTTGGCGCCGGATCGGGTGGCGGCAAGCCGGAAATGCGCGTACGTACTAGGTAGGTATGCGTGATCTGCGTACTAATGTAGATGCGGTTGTTTATTTCCTACAGATTGAAATATGAGACATGATGAGTGCGGGTTTGCTTGGTTATAAGAGAGGCTGGTGGTCGCATGTTTTGGTTTCGCGAAAAAAATATTACTAGAAACAACCACAGCTTGAATATCTTTTTGCCTTTTTTTTTTCTTTTTTTTTCTTTTTTCCTTTTCTGTGTCTTTTCCTATTTGGCCTTTTCTATATTGCTGGTTCATATTCCCTAGTGCGATTGATCTGAATCTCTATCTTTTCCTTTTTCCTTTTTATTAATTTTCTTCGGTTCAAACTGGTACTATTGTCGGCTGGCCCTTGGACACACGGTTCTACAATATTCGATCAATCTGGCTATTAAGTCTGAGCTGTCAATTTGACTTCGATCTAAAACCCCCCTATTGTCTCTTATTTCCTCTCCATCGACATTTCTCTCTTCATACAAAAGATGCACGCTCCGACTTTCCTGTTATCGACACTAGCCGTCTTTGGGGCTCATGCAGCTCCGGCTCTCCCTAGGCTCAATCTCAAAGATCTTGCCAACCCAGCAGCGGCATTAGATTCTTTATCGGATTACTTCAATTTGCTTGCCTCCAAGATTCAGACCTCCAAAGTACAATCCGTAGCGCCAGTATGCGACTTGTCAAAGGCGCAGATGCCTCTGAGTAAGTTTCAGCTTCGTGTTACCCTTTCTGACCACATCTCGGTCATGTCGACTAGATATAACCGAAAAAAATGGCTGACAAATAATGTGAATGTAGTAGATGGTCTGCCAGCTCCATCTGCGGGCTTGACGGTGCGTCATGTTGCCGTCGGCCGCGGCACGCAGAATTACACATGTGATGCTAGCAATCCAGATACACCTCCGGTGGCTGTTGGCGCCTTAGCTACCCTGTTCAACGTCAGCTGTATCGCTTCCATCGGCCAGGACTTGTTGGACAAGATTCCCAACATGGCAGTCAACTTTGATTACGCTGTCTCCACTGGGTCACTCGGCCCGATGACGCTGTCCGTCTCTGGCCACCACTTCTTCCTTAATAGCACAACGCCATACTTCAACATGGATACGCCCACTCTGGATATCGGCACAATACCCTGTGCCAAGAACAACAGCGTCGCTGCACCGTCCACGGCCGCCGTCGGGCCCCTGGGTGAAGGTGCGGTTCCGTGGTTGAAGCTCACGGCCAAGGATGGTGCCACAGGCAATATCAAGGAGATTTACAGGGTGAACACAGCTGGGGGCAGCCCGCCAACATCATGTCAAGGCATGCCTGCTAATATTGAAGTACAGTACTCGGCAGTGTAAGTTCTCTTGTCCCTGTTATTGCCCGATCTTGGCTATGTTGCAATGCTGACACAACTTGCCTCTAGATATTGGTTCTGGGAAAGCAGCTAATGGACGAGCAATGCGACGGTTAATAATATACATGATAGGTTGGGTGGCTGGCGGTTTTGTTTTTTTTGGGTTCTTTCATAGCATCGTATTTCTACTCTTGGCACTATCAGTACTGTTGGTTGATCTCATTTTGGCCGGTTGGGGGGTTTTTTTTTTGGGCATATCTCGTAATGATCTGAGGGTTGGTAAGCGCTTTCGGGAAAATTTGACTGAGAGTGACGCTGGATGTATATAGCTTTGGATACTTCTGAACAAATCGAGAACAGTGAATCTATGATCCCTGTGTGCATCGAGTACGAAGTGCGTATGCGTGAGTTGTTATTGGCCAACTCGGCTGATCTTTCATGAGTAATATCAAAAGAGCGCTTGAGCTTTAAACAGTTGGAGGGTTGGAATTTGTTGCCTACTTAGTATAATTCTGTATACAAGTAATACTTAGGGTTAGGTTTAGGCGTTGGGATAATAATTCAATAAATTTCGTGAACCCCTTAAGAAGCTTTATAGCATTAATGGTATTGCTCGATCTGAAAGCGAAACCTAGCTTTGGTGCTATGGAACCGGAAACCTAGCTTTGGTGTCATGGAACTGGAAACCTAGCTTTGGTGTCATATTCGGACTATATTCGCCACGCTTATTGCTGCACTACTTTGTGAAATTATGTGAGAGACTCCGAGGAGGGAATGAGAGAAACTGGAAAATATTAAAGGTAAAATTCCCGTTGTTGTCGATCAATTTCGTGATGGTGTTGTCAAATTCGTTAAGGTACATAATAGGCCTAGGGCTGGCTGTATTAGATTAGCGCGGCTAATAGCGAATACTACGGAATACAAGGTTAGTACCTTCAGGTGAATGTACAGGTACCCTAATGCGAGACACCATGTGAACTGCCACTGCCGCTATTGCTCTGGGAAATGAAGTACTGGGACATTCACTTCAGCAACGCTCCTCATGCCGGCGCAGTCTCTGGAGAGTACCTTACTTGCCCTGGCTCTTCCCGCTGCCCTAGCCCTGCCTGCCCGATAGTATTATCTACACTGCATGCAGCTTAGCCTGCTAAAATAGTGGCTGTTCTCGTACTTTGGAATAGTCCTTGCTTGTGCTTCTTTGTAGACTTTGCTAATACTAACTGGAAGATATGCCGAGAGTCCTCATACATGTACAAATGTAGTACTCAGACTCACTAGGTTGGCTCCGCCTCCACGCTGCGTCGAACGCGGAAGACACTAGTGCCGGAACTTTTATTAGTCGATGCATACCTTAGTAATATCGAGACTGACATCACAGTAATCCAGGCGATCTGACTTCCGTCATATCTACTGTGCCTTGTCAAGTCTGACTAGCCTTATTATTAGGGTTGAGGAATTGATGGGCCACCTGAATTACCAATCCGTGATACGAATATGCTCAGCTGAAATGCCCTCCTTGTCTCCTGACTGAGGCAAGAAATGGGGCTAATACATACATGTACTGTAGTTCTTGCATTTAATCCTTCTTAGTAACATGATGAGGAATATCAACTCAAAGTCTTGCAGAAGTTCTTATCCTATCCATAAAACAGTCGTACTACTTCTTTATTTCATAATTTTTTTTAGCGCAATCGTCGCATATGCTTGTCGATTAGATATCTGTTTTTAACATGAGGAGCATAACCCTCCTGGAACCCTCACAAACAAAAGCAACGGCCGGCGAGCCACCTGCTGAGCTCTCGTTTGCTACTTTTTTTGTCTATTAATTACGCTTGTGAAGCCCAATGATAAGACCACACTGCTCTGTATGAAGAACTTCAGAGTACGTGCTCGCAGCCTGGCTGTCTTTGTCAACCTTCTCGCTTTTGCTGTTTACAGCCTCTCGTCAAGCAAATCAAACCGCCAAGACAAAAAAACCCACCGATCTGCTCTATATGCACAGGGTACAAACTGGAGTGCTTCCCTGTGCCATTTGCTAATTGATTTAACATCCGCTCTTGATCCCGTGGCCACCCGAAATTCGATAAGTTGGGAATCAAGACGTGGAGCTTTAAAGTAACACTCAATTGCTGCTGTGTCTCAGAAAACCCACGGCACATAATACAGTGTGAATGCCCTTCTAGCTGAGGTTGCCTTATATACGATAATCTCTATAAGTCGCCTGCCTACTTGTTCGGTTTATTAATAAAAGTGTCTGGTCTATTTGATTTCTTTAGGGGTCAAAGGGGAGAGGCTTCAAGCCTGCAAAATCTCCAATATTCTATATTCTCTCGCTTTTCATCGATAAAGAGAAGACTTGGAAGAGACAAACCATTTCTTTTGAAACCGAAGATTAAAAATAAATTATATATGATTTTTTTTACCTTCTTCTTTACAACATTCTTCTTTTTTATCTTAACCTTTTATTTTTATTTTTCATTTTTATTATTTTTTTCATTTATTAGTTTCTCTTTGCTGCCAAACCTGCCCTCAATGCCTTTCCTGGGTACGACGTTTTCAATTGATAGGCTGTTGGGCTTGCACCTGTTTGACAGCGACCACAGCCTGGCGAGTCGGAAGCTTCCGCCAACACCGCCTAATAAAGCCGCCACAATAGCTAGAAAACGCCCCGCAGCTACATCTTCTTCTACCTCTTCCTCCTTCTACATCTTCAAAACCACCAAGCCTTCACACTCCTTGTCATCATCTTTAACTTTGCTTGACGTCGCTCATCAGACAGAATCATCTCCAACATTACCCATTGCAACGTGGCCAATGGCGCAGCTTCCAGTGGAAATTTTCGAAATCATCACCAAGTACTTGACCCGTGCCGATGTCAAGACACTTCGTCTTGTATGCAGAGAGTTTGAGGCCAAAGTCTCTGCCCAGTATTTTCGAAATGTTGTTGTACCTTTTCGTTCTGAACTGTACACGAACCTTGATCGCGACGAGAATGGCGTTATTAAATCGAGGCTGTTTACCAACGGCATGCGCATCTTTGAGTCGTTTGGCCCTCATATCCTTCGATTCGCTCTGTCGCTCGAGCTGGACGAGTTTATCCTTGCCTACCCGCCCGTAAAGCCTGCGCAGCAAGCTATTCCAGCTTTCTGGGGTGTTTATCGATGGCCTCACGAGACGTATCATCGTTATACTGATCTTGCGGGCCTAGAGCAGACCGCTGATGAAACTGAGGGCATGAAGAAAGCCCTTCGCTGTCTTACTAAAGTTACCAATCTCGGTCTCTGCTGCGATGCTGGCTTGGGCTTTCTAGTCGGCCCTGACCAGGCGGCACGAAAGATCATCAGCCGTGACCCTGTCTTCGATGCCCGCGACTGGCGTCAAGATAACCGTAATAAGAAGGGTGACACGTTTATTACCGTGTCCGACTTCAACGGCGTGCCTCGAGATCTCACCAGCGTCACATCTCAGCATAATAGCTCTAAGCGTCGGGTTCTGGAAAAGATGATTTCTGATGCGGGATTTGCCGGCTTCTTTGTTCACGATGCGATTGAACTGTTGCTTGAGACCGAAGGTGTCTCTCTTTCCAATATTGACTTTGATGAACGGGAGATTGTTGTTGTCACTGAACAGGAGGGAAGATTCATAGATTATCGTGACAATAGGCACCCACGGACCCCGTACCAGCAACATCATCAACATCAACAACAACACCACCACCTTCAACACCACTTACACCAGTCTCAGGCCCATTACCCGTATGGAATCCATCGGTCTGAGCATGCACCTCCACCGGATGCCAATGAGCTCCTCCAGCCTCTTATCCCCACTAGCCTCACACGGGCCCAGAAAGAACTGCTTCTTGAACTGGAGTGGGCTCACCGTGCCATGATTCAGTCTTATGTCATCAGCATTATCGACAACGCTGCAGATAACTGCTTTAGTAACTTGACGACTATGACTATTGCTAAGATTCCTAGCGCTCACGTCCACATTCTGTGCCGTGAGGAGCTCTGGAGAAGCATTCCGAGTGTCAAGAATGTCACTCTTGGCGTTATTGCCGACTGGAGAAAGATTTCCAAGCCCTCGCCCGGTGTTGTTGAGGACACGGATGTATCTCCTGCCGAAGCTGTGAGTAAGGTCTACAAACTGCTCAACGACTACATCGGCCAGCGATCGAATATTGAAAGTGTTCGCTTCGAGTGGATTTGTGGTGGTGAGTTTGCACGGGGCCCTTATCAGCGCAATCAGTATATTCTGCCTGCACCTCTCGTTGAGTACCCCGAATTGATGGCCATTCCCGATGGCGCAAAGAAGCTTAATAAGCTCCTTAGCATGCCTTTCGTCAAACACTTTTCGCTAAAGAACTGCTGGGCTTCGCCGCATATTTTGTTCCAAACCACTCGCTCCATGGCATTGCAGCGTCTTGCCAAACTAGAGTTTGAGTCTGTTTCTCTTTCCGGGCCACCGATTTTTGCTACTCAGCCAGCGGTTCCTGCTCCAGCTGTCGAGGATGTTATTGGTATTCAGCTCCCGGCTCTTTTCCCTGGTCTTGGAGTTCAGGCAGTCCCCTTGTTTCAGCCGATCCCACTTCCTTTGACCATGCCTGAAGAACCATTGTCGGAGAAATTGGTGTTGCCGGATACATTAACGTGGGCTGGTTTCATCGAACATTTCAGCCCTGGTGTTAAACTGCGTGAGTTGATTGCCGCCCATGGAGAATCGCCCTCTACTAGATCCAAAAGGTCTAAGAAGTCGAACCTATCTTCTTTCTTGCCCCGTACGGATAGACTCAAGGTTGATGAGAGTCAATATCATCTCAATTGCGTGTCTTTCAAATCTTGTGGCTACGTCTTTCTGGATATTCACACTCTCAACTTTAGGGCACTTGTGCCATCAGATGGCCAACAAGTTCATGCCTATGCAAATGGCCTTCGACATGACTTATATAGCTCCATGCAGCACTGCAAAGATAGGTTACTCGGCCGTATCCTGCCCTTCATCCTACCTCAAGAGCTGAGGACACTTGAATATGCATTCCAGATGGAGCAGGGCTGGAGCAAAGTGTATGCCGAACAAGTTTGCGAAGATGCAATTGCTGATGGTGTCGACTGCCCGGGCATGGGGCGCTTCTCTGGAATTGTCGAGGAGGTTGGCAATGCTGAAGCTCCAAAGGCATAATGCAATTTTCCTATTCATCCATTTTTTTTTCTGCTTTTGAACAAATACTTGCTCCTTGTTCAATATGTCTTTTTAATTGGCGCCATTTCATTGAAATGAAACCATGATGGTTATAATGATCTCAGGAAAGAAGATATTTCTAGGGTCTCTATTTCTTCTCACTATTTTTCCTTTTTTACCTTTTCCTTTTCGATGAATTTCTTCTTATAACGCTTTTTCTTCTTTTGCTTACGACAAAGCACACGTCGGAGGGCCACCTAACTGTTCCAACTTGTTTCTTAAAACGTTTCAACGAAGCCAAAAACAAAAAAAAAAAAAAAACTTTTTTCTTAAAACATTAAAAAAAAAAAAAAAAAAAAAAAAAAAAAAAAAGATCGAAAAAAAAATTGATACCCTTTTGGAGTTGGACATAGGGGCTCGTACCAACAGAAGTACTGTGTTACTTGAGTGTTCTTTGTGTTTTCAACTGAGAAATAAATAGTTGATCAAAAGGATGAGGCTTTTGAATCAACGCCCTTTTCTTCATTAACAGCAGAAAAGTGTACGCTAACTGGCTTTAATATTGACGGTATTTCCTGTTTCTCACCAACACCGTGGGGTGTTTACATGGAGGATTTACGATTTTGCTATTAATTGTGGAGGATATACCACCTGGCACTGGAATAGATAGATGGATGAGCCGTATAGACGGATATGTGCTTTACCTAGACAACAACAACAAGATGGAAAGAGGTGTTTACATATAGAATGGCTGATGATGAGGTGTTTGTTTACACCCTCATGAGGTGTGATAGTGAGCTTGTGGCTCTAATGAAGTTGAGAGGCTCAAATTTGTATGAAGAAATATGTATGTATACTGTATTAATCTTGAGAAAAGACCACGGAATCAAATGAAGGAGCTACTTTCTTTTATCTATGCAGAGAGACTGTGCATGTCATAAATATGTGTGTTTGATTAACTGTCATGTTTCGTGATGCAAACTATATTAAAATCATTTCCCAATGACGCGAGTGAGAGATGCACGATAAGTGAGGCCTACATGAGGCGAGAGTAGATTTGGAGCCTACGTAAGGTTAAATTTGGGATTTAGTACGGAGGAACAGAATAGATGCTGATTCTCTTGTACTCGACAAAAAAGTTGAGTAAATGAAAGAGACATTTGTTCCGGGTTTTCATCATCATCGTATGACGGAGTCTTACAGAATGAAAGGTATGGCTTCCATAACCGTTGTCCTGATTATCGCTTTCAATAGACGCTTCCCTGATAATAAGGCTTTATCACATTTCCAATATTGGAAAGCAGGGCACGGCAGGTTGTGGAATTTTTTGTTTGTTTGTTTTGTTTCCATTTCATTTATTTCGTCAAGCACCCTTGCGAAAAATAAAAAGATTTCTTTTTGCATGCGAGTTTTTAAATTCCCTTTAATGCCATGCACGATTCCCCCCCCTTTGTAGCCTGCCATACACCATGAGATGAAAAGCCACGATTTCCTTGCCCGCAATACTAAGACACTGTCTCTCCCTCCCCACGCCCCGCCCCCTTCTCGTCTCCGGTCGTTCTGACGCTCATCTCAATAAAACAAAGCCATTTGGTTTAAGAAAATGCTCCCGCTCTATGCGGCAGTGATGGCCTTGCGGACGCGGGCACCGCGCTGGCGGGTGTTTAGGCGTTCACGACCAACAACCTCATCAGACTTCTGGACGACCTCCTCACCCTCGGTCAGGATGAGCTCGATGTGGCAGGGGTTGGACATGTAGGGGTTAATCTATATATCGGTTAGAAAACGAAATATGCCATATTCACGTCGCGTAGGCAAGCCCAGACGAAAGCATCCTCTTTTTTTTAGAAAATTAAAAAAGAGAGGAAAAAAAAAGAGAGAGATTTCGTTGGGTGCAGTACGTTCTGCGTTGAGAAAGGGGTGTCAAATCGTATATACGTACACGACCGTGAGCACGGTATGTTCGTCTTCGCTGCTTAGGGGCCTGGTTGACCTGGATGTGCTTGACGATCAAGGCACCGGTGTCGAGACCTTTGGCATCAGCGTTGGCTTCGGCGTTCTTCAGGAGACCGAGCAGGAACTCGGCAGACTTGATGGGCCATCGGGCCTTGGTGACACCGAACTGCTTGCCTGTTGGGGAAAAAAAAATTTAAATCAGTATGACTTGTCTATGACATCCAATTATGCCCTTTTGAGCCTCTTGAAATATCCTATCTGCCTTCCATAGAATTCAATCTTTCGGCGTGTAATAAGAGAGAAATAAAAAAGGTGCTAGACTCGAAGTCGTACCTTGCGCGGTGCGGCCAGTGCTGCCGGCATATCGTCGCATGGGGACAGCTTCCTTGTGCTCCTTCACGTTCTCGAGGAACTGGACAGCTCGCTGCAGCTTCCAGCCATTGATGGCCTGAGCAGTCTCACGAGTGTTCTTGAATGACACTCGGAGGTAAGCACCGCGCGCGCGGGCCGACTTAGCGGGCTGAATCTCGGTCGCAGCGTATCGAACCTGTTTTCGTGGAAGGCGAAAAAGGTTAGTTACATTAATTTCCCAGTAATCTCGAGGCTATGTCGACGAGTTTTCCTTCATATTTGGGGCGGATCAAGGTGCAGCAAAATTCGTCGACGGCGACCCAAATCCCTTCCAATACCAAAACTCCTTCTCTTTCGACAATGATCTTCATATCAAACATAGGGAGAGGGAGGCACTCACCATCTCGGCGGCTTGTTTGGGTGGTGACTGATTCGACGACGTGGGTTCGCGGGCTGAAGTTGAGAAATTCTGAACTTTTGCCCTAAAGCGTTGGCGGAGCACAACCTTCGCTTACCTCTTTGGGAAATGTTAGGGTTTGCCTGCCCTGCTCCAATCAGATGACAGACAGTTCACTTACTAGCAAATTCTACGCGCCAATCTTTTTTTTTTTGAAAGTATAGAAGCGAGATAGAGAGAAAAGAAAAGATAAAAAGCACAGAATTTAGAATATTTATTTTTATGTGAGTCACTGAATTGATTCATTAATTGAATAGAGCTGTGCATACAATTTCTCTTTATTATTGTAGTTAATTCGACTTCTCAAATCTCTTTACTTCAAAGTCACATGATATTATTTGAATGATTCATCAATAATCATCTCACGTGACTGTTGGCGTCCTTTTTTTCTTTCTTTTTTTTTTCTTGGCCAAATCGAACGGAACAATATCGGTGCGGGAAACTCCGCATTTAAAATGCTCTAGCCAATAATGGTGAATGTGGGGGCTGCAACTAAAGCTTCTTGCGAAAAGCTTCAAAAATTTCTTTCCCGCCGAGTCTTTCAGAAACAAACGTGTTTGGTAGGCCCAATGCAAAGGCAACTTCTGCCTTTTTGAGTCAAACTGCCATCTTCAATCCAAAAAAATTCACGCTCTACGTAGTTCAAGTCTTTGAATTAGTTAGCCTCCAATCTTTTTAAATATCCTACTCAATTCCTATCCAAATCGATCCCAAAACTTTTATTCGTCCCACTTCGCAACATGGCGCCTTTTGCTACAAGAGGAGGTCGTGGTGGCTCTGGTGGTGGCCGAGGAGGAGGTGGCCGCGGTGGTCGTGGAGGATTCAGTGGCCGTGGCACTGCTAACGGAGTCCGAGGACGAGGTATGCTCGCTCTTCCTATGATAACAGTTTGCGATCGAACTTTGAGATGCTGACAACAATTGGAATAGGTGGTGGTGGTGGTGGTCGAGGCGGCGGCCGAGGTGGCCCTGCTCGCGGAGGACGAGGTGGTCCTCGCGGCGGTGGTCGCGGTGGTTCCGGTGGTAACAAGCCTGGCATGAAGGGCGGCGCTAACATCGTCGTTGTACGTTGAAAACAATTGTCTAAACATGTCTTAAAGTGATAAGAAACTGACTCTGAATGATATTAGGAACCTCATCGCCACCCTGGTGTCTTTGTCGTACGTGGTGGCAAGGAAGACGGAATAGCAACCCGTAACCTTACCCCCGGCGAGTCTGTCTACGGCGAGAAGCGCATCAGCGTTGACGAGACCGTTGAAAACAGCGATGGCACATCTACTACTACCAAAGTCGAGTACAGACTTTGGAACCCTTTCCGAAGCAAGCTTTGCGCTGCGATTGCTGGCGGTGCGGATGATATCTACATTCGTCCTGGTTCGCGCGTTCTCTACCTTGGCGCTGCTTCTGGAACTTCCGTGTCGCACGTTGCTGACCTTGTTGGTCCTACTGGCTTCGTTTACGCTGTTGAGTTCTCCAACCGCTCTGGTCGTGATCTCATTTCTATGGCTGCCAAGCGACCCAACGTTGTCCCCATTGTCGAGGATGCCCGTCAGCCTGTTCGTTACCGCATGGTTGTCCCCATGGTTGATGTCATCTTTGCCGATGTTGCCCAGCCTGATCAAGCTCGTATCGTTGCCATGAACGCCAACTGGTTCCTCAAGGAGGGCGGTGGTGTCTTGATCTCCATCAAGGCCAACTGTATCGACAGCACCGCTCCTGCTGCCGAAGTCTTCGCTGCCGAAGTCCAGAAGATGCGTGCCGAATCTATCAAGCCGAAATTCCAGATCACTTTGGGTAAGAAATCCTGCATATATGGCTCGCCAGAGCTCATCCACACACACACACATACACACACACACACACACACTCTCTCTCTCTCTCTCTCTCTCTCTCTCTCCCCATTATTTAATAAATAAAACAAGCTAACATAATGTCATCTAGAACCCTTTGAACGTGACCACTGTTTTGTTGCAGGCTTGTACCTTCGCAACAAATAAATAATGGCCTCTCCAAAGCATGATATCCATCGGCT
The DNA here is from genome assembly GCA_015266385.1 of Trichoderma oligosporum. Classification (NCBI taxonomy): domain Eukaryota; kingdom Fungi; phylum Ascomycota; class Sordariomycetes; order Hypocreales; family Hypocreaceae; genus Trichoderma; species Trichoderma oligosporum. Next base: position 5,086 of record JACBYL010000861.1, on the reverse strand, counting down.
TATATAAAGGCTTGATTGCCAAATCTTGTTTGATTTCACGAATGATTCTCAATCAGGCTACTACTGCATCTAGCTCTTCGTGAGCCGAACGGCTTCGGTTTTAAAGGGATGATTCAAATAATGGCAAGGGGCGTTCCGGATAAGGGGATATTACTGGCTTTGAGCTTTTTATTCTTGTTACTTAGGGTATTTAGGCCCAATACAAAAGAAATGCTGCTATTATAAGACCTTTTCTTTTCTTTTCTTTTTCTTTTTTTCTTCTTTTCTTTTTCTTTAAATTCTGGGCATCTTATTCTCATCAACCTCTTTATTGTCTAATATAACAGCAATTGGGAAGGGTTGCTAATTAAGCCCGTAGTTTAAAAGGCTTACTAGTATCTTCTTGGAGTGAGGTTACAATAGATATCTTGTTATAATATGTTGTAACTTTTAATGCAAGTTTTTCTGGCTTTATTTATTTATATTCGTAGACATAATTCTAGCAATTTCTTTTTTATATGGTCGAACCACAGTTTTTTCTTCCCAACCAATACCACTAACTGATAGATAGATCTAGCCTCTCATGAAATCCTTCCACCCTTTGTGTGTATATAATCTATGTTAACTTGAACTTCCTTGTAATTCAAAACTCCAATGCCGTACCTCCTAATGCCTAGTATTCCACAATATCCTCCCCTCCCTGACTTGAATTTTGAATCTCTGCCCAAATGCTGGATATATATACTTGCGGGATAGCTGATAGTTCAAAGTAGTTTTCTCCCCCTCATATTAATTAATTAGCTGGTTGTCATCATCGTCGTCGGAATTCGAACTCGGTATTGGGACGCGGTCCTTTACTCATAACCATAGCTATAGGCACCGGTCGCTTCTCTCCTTTCTTTAACCTCACGTCATAGTTAATGATAAAAAACGCAAGGATGAGCTTGATCTCATTTCCAGCGAAAAATCGGCCAGGGCAAGCATGTTTTCCAGCTCCAAAGTTGAGATTCGTATCGCTAAGCGATGTAAACTGCCAGCGGTTATTCGCTCCAGCCGAGTCTTGCCGCATATGGTAGAAACGCAAGGCATCAAATTCCTCCGAGTTGTGGAAAAACTGTTCGTCGATGGAAATGCCAGCCTGAGGAGCCAGCACTTTCGTTCCCGCAGGTAGATGCGTGCCATCTGAAAGGTCAATGGGTTTCACAACTTTGCGAATAAAGGAGGCTACTATAAGCATTAGATACTGCATACAAAGACGGGGAGAAGCATGATTCACTAATGCTACTTATCGTAACGGGAGGGCGGAGAGGCTTACTGATATTTCCATGAAGTCGTTGAACTTCGCGCATGAAGCTATCGAGCTTTTTGAGTTTAGCCATGCTTTCTTTGCGGCTCCAGCCATTCTCAGTTTCTAATACTTGATAGGCTTCCTCCCGCAGCTCTGCCTGAATATCAGGATGTGCAGCCAGATCAGCCATGCACTCAAATAAAAGATTATTAGTGGTATGAATCGATGCGGCAGCCAAGATTAGCTGTAGTTTAGCATGTGTTTGAGTATCTGCTTTCTCTTCTGTAGGTAGGGACTCAATGAGCCATTGCATCAAATCATTCGGTGGTGTATGAAAAGTTGAAATCTCCATATCGTGTATTCTTTCCTCTAGCAGGGGCTTTAGTAAAGCTTTTGCGGACTCAATATCTCGCCGTATCTTGCGCAAGTCCGGTATGATATATTGGGCAACTGGGCGAACCCATTCTGGGAAAAATTGCAATTTGACAACAGCCATAAAGACGTGAATAGCAAAGTTAATGGAGACGTCCATCCATTGTTCCTCGCGATTTAGTGAAGGCCCGACAAAAGCTCGGCCGCTTAATCGAGCAATTCCACGCAGGGCGAATGGCTGCCACTTCACAGGCGTCCAGTCCTCGCAAGAAGGGAACTCGGTGCCGATAAGATGCTCTAGTTCGATCTTGAGCTGCGGTAATAATTTGACAAGATTTTGCGTCAAACGTGTCCTAACGAGCAGTGACAGCATGTCACCGTTGTGTCCTGGCGAAAACTTGGTGTATTTGATTTGTAGAGCCTGTGAAGCAATTTTTATTAAAAAAAAAGAAAGAAAAAAAGAAAGGTAATTGCATTGAGCGAAGTGATTTCTTACATTAGCTACAGCTTCTGTGGAGCTGAGGATATCTTCAGGCAATCCCTTGAGCTCGGCGATGAATTTTGGGGGAATTATGGCTTGAATTCCTTCTGTGGCTTTAATTTGATACACCTGGTCTCGAAACTAGAATTGAATGTTAAAAACCTATAGTGGCCTTTGATGCAGACTAAAGTATATGTGAGGCAAACCTTTCCATAGCTTTGAATGATCTGTGACTCGGCATCAAATATCCATTTCAATTTCGAAGCTTTATAGAATGGAACACTAAGCTTGGTGGACTGAGCCTTTGGTCGCAAGAGCCACGCAGCAAGCAGCATAACGAATGCAGCTACATAATAGCTGGTACGGGGTGTCCAGTAGGCGAAGAGTGATGGCGAGTCGTTTGCTGATTGAAATGTCGCGGCGTTGGATTGACGATACATGATGACAATTTGTTGTGGTCAAGACCTAGCAATATAGTTTAAAAGACGAGACTTGGTATTCCGGCTGTCTAAAGGAGCATTCATCTATAATCGTTTTTAATAATTCTGTTGGAGAAGAAAGGAGAAGAAAGGAGAAGAAAGGAGAAGAAAGAAAAAGGTAATATTCGGAGAAGGATGCAAACAAGAGTAAAGAAGACCACACAAAGTATGATGTAAGAACAACAGGTAAGCATCAAGCTCTATTATCCATACTTGATATGCACACATTCCAACCCTGCCCCTCCCCCCTCAAACAAAAAACAAGGGAAGACAAACCTAAGGGAAAAAAGGCCCATGTCCGATCAGGTAAGACATTGTAGCTTGTAGATGCGACTGGATGGAACAGCTTGTCTGAAACAAGGCAAGCCGTGTGTCGCAGATTGCTCGGAAACAGCCACTCCCGGCTCCTAGTCTGTTAGCGGCAGTATCATCTCAGCACGGGTTTTTATCGGCGAATTTCCCATTATCCTCTTGCAAAAGCTGATCGACGTGCTTCTTTGCCGGGTATGTACGGAGTATTAGGGTGATCTATAGATTATGAGCAGTATGAACTAGAGTTATGTAAACTTCCATTTTTTGCTTTAAATAAATAAAATAGTACTTGAGTACATGACCATCTGGATTTCTAGAAGAGGGTTAGTGGAGTTGATCTTGTCCCGTGACCACCACAGCTGTTTTTCCTTCACTGTCCAAACCCTCCCCCCCCTCCTTTGTTATAGGTATGGTTCAGCTGTGACAGAACTCCTAGGATGATCAAAGGCTTTCCATACTATCTGTAGATTCATATACTGTTCACGCCACGCTATAAACTACTTCGATACTTTTCTATATTTAAAGCTTTGACTAGATTTGCTTTTAACTGATGCAGTTATTCCACGGCAAACATAGACATTAACCCAATCTCCTCAAAACCCTAATGCTTAATACGTTTAAAGCAGCCAGGTATAAATCATACCGCGTTTAAATAGAAGTTGCCCATCTAAGAGCTAAGATAGAGGATGTTCCCCCCCCCTTGCTTAGTTTCCTATAGTAAATTTATATTTGGCTTCTGTTTACAATGACCTTGATCAATTAGAGAGACGCTTCACTGACACCCAAATCCAGTTGTTTGATCATCAATTGACAGTAAACCTCGAAGTAGCAGCATTCATGTATGAATGAACAAAAAGCACTTGTATTTACTATCTATGAGATTCTAAATATAAGCCGAATTAAATAAAACACAAACTCCGACCTATGCATTTCTAGAAACCTTTCAGTTTTTTTTTTAGGTGAATAATTCCATTTTCAAAGTTCTCCGCTTAAGCGCCATAGACCTTGACACGGTCGTCAATGGGCTGAAACTCTTTGGGACCAGCCTCGCCAGTCTTGCCACCAAAGACAAGTTGGGCATCGAGCCTCCAGTTGCTAGGAGTCTTCCAAGCCTCGGCGACCTTGAGATCAATCAGGGGGTTGTAGTGCTGGAGGTTGGCGCCCAGACCCTCAGCCTCAAGGGCGGTCCAGACGAGGAACTGCTCCATACCGAGTGATTGGGTGGCCCAGGTGGGGAAGCGGTCGGCGTAGAGGGCGAACTTGTCCTGGAAGACCTTGGTAGCGTCGGTGTCCTCGAAGAAAAGAACAGTGCCAGCGCCTCCTTTGAAGAGGGAAAGCTTGTCAGAGGTAGACTTCCACTGCTCCTCAGGGACAATGGCCTTGAGGACGTCGGATGTGATGTTCCAGAGTTTCTCGTGCTCAGTACCGAAGAGGACAACAGCACGGTTGGTCTGTGAGTTGAAAGACGAAGGGGTATGGAGAGTAGCCTCCTTGACGATCTCATGGACACGAGAGGTGGAGATGGGGATGTCCTTGGTCAAGGGGTAGATGGAGCGGCGGACCTTGGCCAGTTGGAAGAGGAGATCGGCGGAGAGCTTGGAAGCCATCGTGATGTTGTTGTCGTTTGTGGTTTGAAGTGGGAGTTGTTGTTGTTGAGGAGATGGACTGGTGGTGAGGTTGGAGGAGAAGAGGAGGAGTGAACTAAATAACTGAGGGAACTGAATGGTTGCGGTATTTTGGTTTGTAGTAATACTTTTTGACTGTGTTTGTAGCGAAGAGAGAGAGACAGAGAGAGACAGAGAGAGACAGAGAGAGACAGAGAGGGATAAGAGGGTGATACAGATGCGAACAAAGGGATTCCTTTATAGTTTGTCGCCTCAAGAGTAAAGGCAATCAAAGATTCGCTTTCATAAGAATCAGTAATTACAACTCACCCACACCTGCAGACATTCAGCCGAACCACCCCCCTGCCCGGTCCCCGATCCAAGTCCCCCACGCCATCAAGGAAAGGAATGTCGAAGAAAAGGGCAAGACAAAAAGAGAACAAGAAGTGAATTATGAAAAGAATGGAGACGATCGATTCAGCCGAGCTTAGCAAATATATTAGGCATCATGATCAAAGCAAGCATGTACATGTACGAGTACGTATGTAAGGTAGAAGAACGAATCACACAT
>JACBYL010000860.1:0-31350 GCA_015266385.1 Trichoderma oligosporum | reverse complement strand
CCCCCCACAAGCTTGCTGCCACGTTGATCCCCTTCCCCTCTTCATCTCTCGACTGCACGCGTACATGCACATGAACAATATATTTACGTTAGTTATTTACGCGGTTGATAGTGTTGTAATGTTTGCTCCGGTTTGTGCCGAGGAGAGGAGAGGATGTAGTTGCCTCGTCGTCGGATACATCTTCATCATGGATAGAATTCTCATCCGCAAGCATGACAGCATTATCTTCAGAGTCACTGTTATCTGCTGATGCTGTAGGTCCATCACCTTCTACTATCATAAAGACTGGAATGGCACCAATGGCAGCAATAATGCCTAAGTAGAAGTACGCCGAGACGATGTAGCCATGGTCAGCGCCCCAGGAGAAGGCTAGGCCGGTAGAAGCGGGTCCGACAGCTCGCCCGATGCCGCTGACCATAGTGGCGAATCCGTTGAGTGTGCCAAGGATGCGGAGGGAGGAGCAAGAGTTGGTGAGGAGGATTGTCGTGGAGGGAAAGGCGATAATGATAGCAACTGCTTTGAGCATCATGACGGTGAGGATGGCGGCGAAACGAGTGCCGGGTGTAGGGAGTAATGAGGTGTATGGAGTGATAAAGTAGACGAATGGCGTTAGGACAGCTGCAAATTTAGTCAGCATTGATGCAATGGGGAGGGTAGTTTCAACTTCTTCCTCTCCTTCTCCTCTTTCTCTTCTACAGTCGACTTACAGACTACTTTGAAACAGTTTAGAATACCGTAGCGGTTAACCATGGGTGGGTAGAGGAGAAACTGAATTAATCCGCAGGCAATTCCATAAATGGTGAAAATGGTTCCGATAGTGCCTGAGCTAAGACCAAATCCGCCGGTAAAGTAAAAGGGGAACTTTGTGTTCTCAGGTGTTCGAGGAATGATTGGATAATCTAGGAAGACGGTGATGTTTTGGTCATATGCAACTGAGTGAAAAGCTAAGAAGGTATACGAGATGAGGTTAATGGTCGTCTGGTAAGAGAAGACTTCACTCATTCCGGGAGAGCCCTTGTTCGATGACGTGCCTTTCCTGGGAGTGACTTGGCTTGGAACGAGCGGCGCGGTAGCTTCTCCATCAACAAATGACCTGCGACGTTGTGAAGTTTGTTGCGGCTGTCGGCGGATAGCCCGTGTGAGACGCTCTCCTACTAGGAGGCCCCAGTCCTTCTGTCCTCGCTTGTCTGCCAATGTTTCTTTCAAGAAGAGGGTAGCGCTGGTTGCGGAGATGAGGAAGAAAATGGTGGCCAGGAGGTTTGGTAAGAGATAAGGAAAGCGCTTGAAGAATTCTATGTTGCCAAATAGGCCAGGAAACTGCTTGGCTGGTTGGGCGAAGAATCCGCCAAAGGCGGGCCCAACGACTGAGCCTAAAGACCAGACGAGAGGCATAATGGAGAAGGCTCTTGGTTGAAGCTCTTTTTCAGTCACCATTTCGGCGACCATGGTTCTAATGATGCCAACTATGCGAAGGAAAGAAAGAAAGAAAGAAAGAAAGAAAAAAGTTAGTGTTTCGTTGGCAAAAGAAATCAAGATTAGATAGACAAACCATTGCCGTTACCGCCACCCATGATTGCTCTAACAGTAATAGCCATGGTCAGACTTGTTGACATGCCCCATATTACGAAGCATATCATGGTGCTAAGGAGTCCAAAAATGAGCACTGGCTTTCTGCCGAATCGATCTGACGCCTTGCCCCAGGGAACTGCGGTGATGCTCTGAAAGACAGAGAAGACGGCGGATGTGACACCAGCCCATTTTGCTACCTCGTTACGCTTGACGCCAAATCCTCGAATCATCTCAGGGAGGTAGGGGAAGACGGAAGTGTAAGCTAAGGGCTCTGCAAATCTAGCCACAGCTATAGGTTTTAGGTGGTTAGCATGATGTGCTTTTTTTGTTCAATGGCTGCCATGATGGTGTGTAGTAGAGGTGAAGGTGCCTAGGCCCATTGTGAAGAGGTCGCAGCCAGCTCCTAGTGAGTGTTCGATGACCACTATGTACACGTAGATATTTTTGTTTGTGGTACCTATAAATCAAGAAGAGTTTCTAGCCTGACGGAAGAAAACAATACGCCATTTGAAATAAACACCAAGAAGGAAATGTATGTGTACGTATTGCATGTTTAGATCACGCTTGCAATTGACAATTTTGGCCCTCATCCCACTTGACATAGATTTAACGCTGCCGATCTTCCATGGATGTTCCCCAAGGGCTAAAGCTTACCTAGAATTGCCAGCTGCTGCACAGGCAGCTTCGCTTTAGACGTGGAACCTTTAGTCATTGTCACGGCTGAGCAGGTTGCACACTGAAAATGGTGGAAGTAGGAGAAATATTGTGATTATCGGCGGGCCATGGAAACAAAAAGCTAGAGATGGAGAGTATCTGCGTGCTAGAAGAAGGACATGGCTTTGATAATACACAGGACCAAAGGACTTTCAATCGAGGTGTAAGTGGGAAATAGAAGAGGGGGGAAATAAATAAAAAAAGAATAAAAGAGTAAAAGGCGACGATGATCTGAGAACAGCGCAGGAACGATGTTTAAAGTTGAAAACGTGAAAAAGTTGAAGCTGGGAAAGGAAGCAAACTATTGGTGAGAAAGTTTGCAGGCCACCCTTGAAGAGTATCCTCTTAAGCTGCCCGCGTTAATATATCCGGTCCCACCTAGACCTAGTCATCTGCACAGACAAAGAAACGCCCTGCGTGTGTTCGGTATGGAGGAGTAGTAATAATAAGCGTAATGAGAAATGATCAGCTTCGGCTTTGGAGCGAGCCACTGAGAGCTGCAGAAACGCCATGGCCGAGCTGATCCATGATGGAATTTTTAGCTCTTGATTTCTGGTTTTGGATGAATGAATAAGCCTAGGAGAGAATTCTCGTGAGACAGATTTGATCCATCTATCTCTTACGGAGTACATCCTCTTCTCCAATTTTTTTTTTTTTTTTTTTATTTTTTTTTTTTTTTTTATTGAAAATGAGATGATATAAGAAGACAAATACAAATAAAAACATGCATACTACAAGCCTTGAAATCCATCAACTGTTGTGATGCCCCGCGTTAAGTGCTCCGTGACTTACATAGAAACTTTCTTTACTCGGCTCCGATGCCGTGATGCAGGTGAGCCGAGATGCATTCATCTGCCTGCACAAGAAGGTGGTAGATGATTGGACTGGGGATGCAAAGCCGGCCAGCCCACCGAAACCATCACAGACACTGACTCTTACAAGTAAGACGGCTTTAACTGTATACAAGTACGCACACGCAACAAAGCTGAGGCAGCAGAAAGAGGAAAAAAAAAAAAGCCTGGTCCTGTCATTTTGTGATAACCAAAGGTGTCCCATGACACTCGATGCGTCCGACAGCGGAGATCGCCCGCGGTTACGGGGAAGTCCTTGTTGGTCTCATGTCTCAAATGCTCCTGGGAGGATGGATAAAAGAGTAAACTAAACCAGGGAAATGCAGAGCGAACCTGCGAGCACGGAGAAAAGGCAGCATCCATGATTCCCGCCTACCCGCCTACTTACTTGTAGGAGAAAGGGCTGCCCCGCGTATCGTCACCGAATTAATGACCCATTCGCTGCCTTGAAGCCTTTTAAGCGCGCCGTCTGAAAGTGGTGGAGCTTTTTCTTTTTTTCTTTTTCTTTTTTACTTTTGGCCCGGGACGGCTGAAGTTGGGATGCCTTTCCGTCGGCTCTGCAAGCCCACCTACAGACTTGAAAGGTGAAGCTGCCGCTATATGCGGAAATGTCTTAGCCACTCACTGTAAGCCAATAGCAGTAGGAATGGCTGATTGTGCTCTGCTGGTGCATGAAGCTGAAAAAAGTAACGGGGTTGGTTGATTGATGCATGGACTCCGACGTCGTATGTGATGGATGTGAATCTAGAGTGCGGAGTAATAATCCAGTATCAATCAATGTTGTCTTAGTGTCTTCCCGTGATGCAGAATGAGTATGAAAAGGTGAGCCGCTACTATTATATTAGACTACCAGCAGTTCAGTTCAAGAGCTGCTGAAAGAGACTGAATACACCTCAAATCTCAATGTATCATCATCAAGTCTACCCGTGTGTGGCTGTGCTTCATCGTTACCTCAATACGATAGTCTTTCCTCCCTTGCATTTTTACCTAAGCAAATGTATAAGGAAGAGAACAAAACCCACCTTTTGCACCCCCTTGCTTCCTGCAAAAAGAGCCCATGAGCCCATGGCGCCTCGTAATGGCGTGGCGTCGTTGCGTGCTCTCAAGAACCTTTGATGCATTACATAACCTTTGGCGATGAGATTAGTAGGCAAAGCACCATGGAGAAAAGATCGCCAACGGCAAATACCTCCGTACCTTACACAAGTACTTTGATAAGCTTACACGTATGTATAGGGTACAAGAGTACAAAGTAGGCGGCTTTGTAATTCAAAGGCGCGGATTGATTATGTCCGCTTTTGCGTCAATGTCTCTCTCTCTTACCTTATCTCTTCCAGCTTCCTATCCTCCATTTTCCCCTTCTCCCTTCTAGATGGCCATTTGAGCTGATCTGAGCTGAGCCTCGGACCAAGAAATACAGTTCAAAGCTTCTAAACACAGTGCTCGCTCCCAATATGGGCAAGGTGTAAGTACTCCAAACTTCAATTGGTCTCCCACATTCTCTGCCTCGCCGCCACTTGGTCACGCCCCTCCCCAAACTATGTGGCGTGGCGAATCAGATCGAATCTTACGCAACACCAACCTTCCGCGCGTCTCAACTCGTTCAATGTTAGACAAGACAATCGGCACTCTATTCAATATTTTTTTTTTAAATGAAAAAAGGTTTGAATTGCGCTGACTGTGTCAAAGGTCGTTGACCGAGCCTGAAAAAATGGCCAACGAGTCCACTCCGTTGATCCAGACAGTGCATATAGGGCCTTCGCGGAGAAGATACCCTCACCAGACTGCTCGTCGCTTCTGTACTATCGCCTGCGCCACCCTGCTCCTCTGTGGATTTGCATCATTTATCCTTCACGCCCTATTTATTTGGCCCCTTGGAAAAGAGCATCGTCATCCACACCACGGACACCACGGCCACAAAGGCAAGCATGTGACGCATGAGGATTTGCAAACAATCTTACTCGATACCCCCTCGGCAGAAAAGGCCGAAGAATGGAGCCGTTATTATACTGCCGGAGCACACCTTGCTGGCAAGAACTATTCACAGGTAAAATTCAATAATTCAAAAAATAATTCAATAATTCAATTTGAAATCTTTATATACTAACCTGGCATCTCTAGGCTGAGTGGACGAAAAACAGATGGGAGGAATGGGGCATTGAGTCTAGCATAGTTGCCTACGATGTCTACATTAACTATCCCGTCGATCACAGCCTCTCCTTACTGGAGAAGTCGGATGATGCCAAATCCTGGAATGTTGCCTTCAAGGCATCGCTGACAGAGGATGTTCTCGAGGACGACCCCACCACCTCCGCCGAGGACAGGATCCCGACTTTCCACGGCTATTCTGCCAGCGGAAATGTTACTGGTTCCTTTGTCTATGTCAACTACGGGACGTATCAAGATTATGAGGATTTGCTTGAGGCCAAAATCAACCTCGAGGGAAAGATTGCCATTGCCAAATATGGAGGTATCTTTAGAGGTCTCAAGGTCAAGCGTGCCCAGGAGCTTGGAATGATTGGTATCTTGATATACAGTGATCCTGGCGATGATGGTGAGATCACAGAAGAAAATGGTTACAAAGCTTATCCCGAAGGACCTGCTCGACATCCTAGCAGCGTCCAACGTGGAAGTGTTCAATTCTTGAGCTCCCGCCCAGGCGATCCGTGAGTAATTGCCACCTTACATGATCTCTCATACGATTACTGGAACTGACTTTGATAATAGAACAACACCTGGTTACCCTTCAAAGCCTGGTGTGCCTCGTGCACCAGCCAATGAAACCACTCCATCGATTCCCTCTATTCCCATCTCGTATACCGATGCCATACCTTTGCTCAAGGCTCTCAACGGTCATGGCCCTAAAGCTAGCGAATTAAACAGCCAGTGGACCAAAAACCTTGGCTTGACACAGAAGGGCATCAAATACAACATTGGCCCCTCTCCTGATGATGTTGTTATCAATCTTTACAACGAGCAGGAGTACGTTACTACCCCTCAATGGGATGTAATTGGCATCATCAACGGCACTATTCCCAACGAGGTCATCATTATCGGCAACCATCGAGACGCTTGGATTGTGGGCGGTGCATCTGATCCCAACAGTGGCTCGGCTATCCTAAATGAAGCAGTTCGCAGTATTGGCAAAGCTTTGGAGGCTGGCTGGAAGCCCCTTAGAACTATCGTCTTCGCTAGTTGGGATGGAGAAGAGTATGGCCTGATTGGAAGTACTGAGTGGGTTGAAGAATACCTTCCATGGATTTCGGAAGCCAATGTGGCATATGTGAATGTCGATGGTGGTGCCTCTGGACCACGATTTCACGCTGCAGCCGCACCTCTTTTGAACCAAGTCCTCCGAGATGCGACACATCTTGTCCCGTCACCAAACCAGACCGTCCAAGGTCAGACTGTGGGAGATGTCTGGGATGGCAAAATCAACACAATGGGTAGCGGAAGCGACTTTACAGCCTTCCAGGACTTTGCCGGCGTTCCAAGTGTCGACATCGGATTCGGGGGTGATGCCAACGGCCCCGTGTATCATTATCACAGCAACTACGATAGCTTCCACTGGATGAGCGAATATGCTGACCCAGGCTTCGTCTATCACAGAACAATGTCCCAAGTACTAGGTATATTAATCGGAGAGCTTGCTGGTAACGTTGTCATTCCATTTGGAGCAACAGAGTACGCCAATGCGCTGGACAGCTATCTTGACCAAGTCGAGGCGAAGCTCCAGTCTATTGATACTGAACCCGCCACTGAGGAAGAAATCTTTGCAATCCGAGGTAGTGTTTCGTCGAAAGAAGTGATTGGAAGCCAGGATGCTTTTGAAGAAAGCCTTAAGAAAATTCGACACTCAATTTCTGACCTTAAGGAAACGGCAGCTAAGCTGGATGACCGCGCGGCTTGGGCAAGAGATCAGCTTGAGAATGGCCTTCCCTGGTGGAACATCATCGGTAAATCTCGACTCTGGTACACGATTGCCAAAGTAAACAACCAGTACAAGTTTATAGAGAGACACTTCCTCTTTGAGGGCGGTCTCGACAATCGCAGTTGGTTTAAACACATTGTGTTTGCGCCGGGCTTATGGACGGGCTATGCTGGTGGTAAGTGCTTTTTCACTATCCCCCCCCCCTTTTTGGCCGTTAATTGGGCATATTGTTTCGATTGACAGTACTAACATGTGTGCAGCTGTGTATCCTGGCCTTATAGAAAGTATCGATGCTAAAAACTACAGCAACGGCCTTAAGTGGGCTGATATTATCAATCGCGCTGTTGAGAAGGCCACGAAGAGCATTCATTGAAAAAAAGAGAAATCCTCACTCTTCAGTATGTTGGGACTATTACTTTACTCAAAGCACAATCACCAGTTGGAAAAAAGAATATACAGCAAGTTTATAGTGTTGACATATGTGAATATATATAATCAGTTGATGACTATCAATATTCTGTATAGAGAGTATGGCTATGATTGTAACAGTCGAAAGACGATGCCAGATATCCAGTCCAATATCCTATCTCATCCCGTTATGTGTAAAGCATGTCGTAATACTACTTAAATCCTCGACACTCCATCCTTCATAAACATGAGAGTATCCAAAACTGCTGGTGCTGGGCGTAGAATCGATCCTGGAGAGCACTAGGCTGGGGCATGAAGAAGCTCTGAGACAGGGCGATGGAGAATTACATTTGCTGTAGATTGTAGGTCGAATCTGTTTCTTTCAATGGCCTACGCCGTTGAGACCCGGCGCCTTTTTTGATGGGCTTCCAGTGGAGGCCAGCTTTTTGATGACGGTGGATGACAATGGCATCAATGGCCCAAGCGACAAAGAAGAGGAAGCTGTTTCTTCAATGTTAGTTCTCAAGCGTAGTAGATATGTATAGAGTAGAGATTGGAAAGAATGCGTGATGATGTTAATAAGTTTTATAAGTTAGTACATGGCGAGGAGGAGAAAAAAAGAAAAAGGTCTTACAACTCTACAGCTCCTAAGCTAGCGACAACAGCAAAACTAACGTGGAAGGCTTTATCGTGCTTCACATCATCATCTCGGTGAGCGTATTTATCATTCAGAGAATAGGTATCCTCATCATCATTGATAGCTTTGGTGGTAAAGAAATCGCTCGCTTTTGTAGCCGCGGATAGGAAAGAGAACAGCCAGACAAAATGGAGAAGAATGTCGAAGAAGAGGACAGCCCAGTAGTTGAAGGCACGAGGAGCATAGCCGTGGGCGACTATGAGCCAGACGGAGATACCAAGGGTGACAACAGCCTGACCAGTGAGAAAATGGGGTTGTTAGGTTATAGGTCAGGGCAGAATATATATATATATATATATATTTTCTTTGATATTGAAGACTTACAAGAAAAATGATGAGAGTGAAGCCAGACCAGACGTGGAAAGAGAGGCAGTAGGCGCAGAGGCCGATGGTGGCGAGGGAGAGTACGAGCTGAAGAATACGGAGGATGATCCAGCCTTTTGGGTAGAGAGGGATATGTTCCCGACCAGAGATCCTTTGGGGAGACGACATGATGTTTTTGCTGCTATGTAGAGGTTATTGTTACTCTTTATTGCTTTTGATGGTCTCTTTGAAGAAGGGATCGTCGTTTATCGCCGAATGGAAGCTTCAGAAGATCTTTAATCAGTATCAAAAGATATAAAAATAGTTTTGCACAGATAAAGAATGAGTAATAGGATGAAAGTAATGCCTGCAGTTAAACACATATATATATATATAACTAACTTACTACTTATATTTACCAACAACTACATTATAACGCCATCGGTAGCAAACAACCCCCAACGGAGAAAGAGCTTTGTTTAGACGAGATGTTCTCTCAATGTATTCCACTCCATGTCACTATAAGCAATTAAGCGATAGATTGTGGCAAATAAAAATAAGAATAAAAAGGCATTGCTGCTTTAAATTAAAAAAAAAAAAAAAAAAAAAAAAAAAAAAAAAAAAAAAAAAAAAAAAAAAAACCTCTTCTTTCGCATTCAACTTCATGCATGCATCTACCCGTTACCCGTTACCCGTGCCATGGCTCAAGCAAACTATCTATAGGCACCCGCGCCTATTCGTATTATCACTACGTAAGCTTGAACTTCCTCCCATACTACATATTTCGGTAAATACACAAAAGTACAAACAAGTAGCAATCAGTCTCATAACTCGCCTCCTTCTCAGACAGCGCTCTCACGCTTCATTAGTCTAAAGAGCCTCTATATTCTACCCTGTATTCTATCTATATGGGGGCTGTCAAAATTCGCAAGATTGTTACCCGTTACCTAGTAGATACAGCTAATGTGACTCATGAATTATATACCGAAGCAAAAATAGCTAAGCCATTGCTTATAACATGGGTCCATTTTCTAAGCCTCTAGGACTCTAATCTCTACCAAATATATAAGTTGGTCCATGTTCTTTTTGGTTTATCAAGCGAGCAATCATACAAGGGGCCTCTTTATACGCTCTCTATCCATCATCAAAGTCCACACCACATCGCACACATACTTAGAACTTGTACACCTGCTCAGGGCTATAGCCAAGCTCCTTCAAAGATCCCGTCAGCTCGCCTTGGTCCTTAGGGCTAACCTTGGGGCCAGAGATAGCCTTCATCAATCCAGGCGGACCGCAAACAAACACTTTGATATTGTCACTCTTTGGTTCAGGGAGAACTTGCTTCAGTAGGTCCTTGCTGATGAAGCCGCCACCACCAACCCACCCCTTGGGAGGTTTATCCAAAGTGTAGAAAGCACGGAAACGCTGTGGGTACGTATTTTCGAGCTCGTCAAACTTGCTCTTCAGCAGAATATCTTCCTTGGTGACGTTTCCAAATATGAGGGTAACCTTGGTCTTGTCGTTGGGGTTATTGAAAATGGCACGCACAAGCTGGTACATGGGGGTAATGCCAGTGCCACCAGCGATCAGGGCAATGTGATTATGCTTGTTCTCAGACCAGGGGTATTTAGGAAGAGGACCCTTTATGTCAAGCGTCTCGCCGACTTTAAGGCTATGAATGTGGGTGCTCATGGGTCCATCAGGGTACTTCTTCACCAAAAGGTCAAGGAAGCCCTTGTCACCTGAGAAATTTTGATGGTATCATGTTAGCACAACTCCTCTCACATATAGATTTTCTTTCTCGAAATGACGTATGTTTATAAAAATAATACACGATCAAAAGCTTACCTTCATCATTGACGGGAGTATAAGGCCGAAGAGTCGCTTTCTCTGCATTGGGGGCCTTGAACTTGGTCAGGATGGCACTGGCAATATGCAGGCCGGAGATCTGATCCTTCTCTGGAAGTTCGAATCGAATCCTCTTGGTATTGTGGTTCACATCCTCCACCTCTGAAACCTTTAGGGACAGAAATCCTTGATCACCACCAGTAAAAGCCGCCTTGGGAGCTAGCCCTGTCGCTTCCTTAACCTTGTCTTCGGCCTTCTTGACCGCAGAGGAACTGCCCAAGAAGTAATAGCCCGCACCGGCGAGGCCGGCCGCGCCAGCTGCATAGAGGAGAGCGTTGGAGCCGCTCTTGGCGCCAGACTCGGTAGCATAACGTCGGGCATGCTAGAGATGGAGAATCAGTCCGTCTGCAGCGGCAATTTGCATTTACTCGTACGGGAGGGCTTCATCAATGGCTTAGCAAGAAGAAGGGGAAAAAAAAAACACAAACATACCAGTTTCAGCGGCTGCGCCGCACGGAAAGCAGCAGATCTAGCAAACATTTCTTTTTTTTATTGAGCAGCCCTCTTAATCTTAACGCAATTTCAGGGTTTCTAGAGAAGGAATTGGTCTGCAATTGGAGCCTCTATAGCCTAAGAAAAGAGAAGGGGAAAACAAAAAGTATGTGATAGAAGGCACTTTGGATAACTAATAGTTAGTTCCAAAGCCTTTTCTTGTCATCCAAAGCTCGGTGCTTAAATGATTTCCGAGCTTTCATCGATAAATGACGGCATCTGCCCACGTGATTGGTCCATCTCGCTGCCACACTACCAACCTCCCTCCATCTTTGCCTTTTGGGCTTCCGAAGCATTATTCCATAGCCGAGTTGCAACCCGTTTGGATTGGTAATAAAATCTCCGGATCATAAATATAGCATTAACTTTTAGTAATTTGAGAAAACCCCCCGCCATCTTCTTATTATACAAGCTGCCCTGATAGGTTGCATCCACTAATCGGTTCCATGGATTAGGAGGAGTCAATCGCGGTTTTCGTTTACCAAGTATAACCTCGCGCATAGACTCATATATACAAGCATATATATAAGGTAGGTATATCATCACTAATACGGCATTGGGGAAGAAAGTTGGCTCGAATGAATTGCGTCTTGGGTAAAATAGTTTACTTTATTATATCTAACAACTCGGCCTGGACCCCTAAGTACTCACTCGCAGTGCTATAGAACGAAACAGCCATCGTAGGAAGACGAGAGAAGCAACCGATGCCCAGTCCATTAGAGTCGTAGAAATCATCATCCAATCATCGCATAGCTTCCAAGTACGCCTTCTTTTGTTTCAATTGGACCTTACTTGGGTATGCAACCGAAAGCGAAACAAGCGAATCCCGCTACCTTTTGTATGAGTAAACACACACAAACATGCCAAACCAGCTGTTTTGTTTCCTTTTAAAAGTTTGACCACCTCAGATACACCATGTCCCCTTATATATCCCATTATGGCAGCCACCGCCAGAGAGAGAGAGAGAGAGAGAGAGAGAGAGAGAGAGAGAGAGAGAGAGAGAGCCAAATATTAACTTCTCTGCTGGCGCTATGCTGCTAATCAGTTGGATTTAGATCCATCTTAAGGTGTCTTCATTAACAAGCCTTGGGTTGTAACTCTTTATCACTCGTGATACGTGGTATGCCTTAATGAGCTTTGGCATATGTCTAGCTTATGGGCCGACCACTTGCTAAGCCAGCCTGTAGGCTATTTTTTTCACCGGCCCGTATCTGTTCCCTCGCTGGTTACCTGCGTATCTGTATGATTTGAGCTAGACTCTTCTGGAGCCGTCACTTCTTGAGCTGATGTTGCTTCTTGGGCTTGATCTGATTTGTCCCCTGCATCTTGGCTATCTCTTCTCTGCATTTCGGATTCTTGCAGCTGGGTTAATGTAGGTGTGCTGATTTGGCTTCCTCCCCTTTGCCCATGGTAGTGAATAACTTGGGGCGGGGCTTGGCCAGCCTGGAGGCCAAGCTGTTCTGTAGGATATGGGTTGAGATCCTTGCTCGAGGTCGAAAACATTGACACAACTGGCTGGTGATAACCGTTTGTTGAAATGCTCTGCGTAGGAGTATGGCTATATTGACTGCCATTTTCAGTCTGAGTAGGAGTGCCTGCATCATTGGGAGATCCAGATGCGTCGACAAGAGTCCCGGTCAAGCTGTTCATGCCTCCCTCAATATCCCGAAGCAATCGAACATATTCTTCTGGAACTAAGCCGCTCTCCTGGGTTTTCGGGTCCTCCGCAACTAACCAACCCTGACCGTGACGATATGACACCCAAATAATCTGCCCTTCCACCAATGGCAACTCATTTTCATTCTCTCGTTCAAAGTCGAACAGGGCCACGGCCTTACCATGGAACTCTTCGTCGGGAGATGTGATTGTAAATTGATAATCTCGCGAATAGCGTGATTGATCTCCGTCTTGGCCTCCCGGCGAGGAAGAACAGCTAGAATTATCTGAATCATAACCGTCCATATCACTTGGATCATGTCGCTGTGGATACTGGTACGCGTGGCCATGAAGTGCTTGACTAGGCGGATATGTGACGAGTTCTCCACCAGGCCCGTTCGCCTCGCCCCCATGGCTCACATAGTACCGTTCACTCCCATCTCCACCAGTTCCGAGATAGTAGCTCTGACTGTCGTCGTAGCTAGAGGGGGTAATGATGGCAGATTGACCCCTATCATGTTCACGACCAGTACGCCCTCTGCCAGCATGGAGAGCTGCTGATGTGGACTTGTGTTTTCGGTGCCTTGTAGAAACCACTGGGCTCTGTAAATCCTCATCCTCGCTGTAAGGGGGGCCGTCGCCAAATTGGATTGGCGGTAGGTCGTGGCTTCGATTAAATCCTTCTGCCGTCCACGAATCCCACGGCATCTTTTGATCCCACGAGGCAGACGGTTCGGAAAGTCTCCTGCTTTCACTCATTGGCGTCGTAAGCCCAGATGGTGGGCCGGAAGGCTCAGGTGGCGGGCCATAGTGCATAGGGTGCATAACGGGATATGCGAAGTCGCGCACCTGGGTATACGCCAGGCTCGAAGGAAACATTGGAAACACGTGAGATTGAGGCCGCGACCGAGTGGGGAGAGATCCGGTAATGGAGTACTGCGACAGTCGGTTTTTGGACGCATATGATAGCGGCCGGGACAATGTGCTGTGACGAGATGACGTCGAGGTTGTCAGAGGCGCTGGAGCAGAATCGATTGAATCTGACATGGTCGAAGTCAAGTCCACCGGGGACGTTGCTGCTGAAGGCGAATTCATCGACATTGTTGCGGTCGCGGTCATCTCCCCCAGATATAATCGCGAGATGATGTGATTGATGCTACAATTAGAGTCGCTCGCCAGCTACCACCTTAGCACCGCCTCGGCTTAGCTTCTTTGAATACGCCCAACTTCTTCAGCAGCCGCCGGTAGGCAAGCACGCCGTTTGATTCCAGATTCTTTCCAGCGCAGTCAGGGGAATTCTGGCGACCTCGACGGACCGTTCGTTTGTGGAATGGATGCAAGTTTCGGTGTCCCACTCAAAGAGAGAGAGAGAGAGAGAAGATCGGCTTAGCGGAGGTGGGAGGCTCAGAAAGCCCTAATCTGAGACAAGCGGTCGCCAGTGTGGTCAGGGCAGGGCCTGGTAGACGCAGAAGAGGTTCGAGGGAGGCTAAGGCGGTGATCTGAAGGGATGCTGGTATTTGATGACACAGAAGTGATAAGTGAACCCCTGCACCGCCGGGCTGATGCTGCAGATGCTGCTGAAGGGTTGGTCGTTCTTATCGAGATTTAAGTTGGAGAAAAGAATTGGATGCGGGAGATGACAAGGCTGCTTGCTCTCTGTAGGAACGGCACGAGCTTGAGGTATAGGCAGTGTACCTGGTAGTAGAACGGTGTTAGAAAAAAAAAGAAAAAGGTACTAGATGTACCGTTAAGTTACCAATTGCCCTTTGTAGTACCTCAATTATTATTAACACCCAATTAGTGGCGAACCTGGAACCATTTAGTGCGAATTTCTTTCACGCTGTCAAGTTCCAGCTGGTTGGGTTGATTCAGAAAGGCCAAATTTGGTAGTCGCAGTGCTGGAGCCAGCGCGTCGCCCACTAATTCTACTGGCTGAGCTGTGAATAGCCAGCGAGTCAGCCGCCTGAAAAAGCCAATGAATGCCTCCCCCTCTTGCTCCAGAATACTCTATATGAACGATTGCGGATGATAGGGCACCAAGACTAAGATAGATCCAGTAGCGCCAGAATAATTGATTGAGCGGCAAAGGTGAAGTTGTTGCTCGTTGAATCGGGATATTGTTGTTTTATATATTATAAGGTATTGTACAAGTACGTTATATGCCGTATGTGGTATGTATACCGAGCCCTCGTTGTCATCCGTAATACGAACACCAATTGCTTCCCGCCTCGGAGTTGTAAGTTGACGGGAGAGCTGGGGGTTTTCTCCCTTGCCTTGCTGTAGAAAGCGGGGGTGCAACGAGGAAAGATTGAACACTAACTGGGTACTAGAAACTAGTTGGTCGTTCTAGTTGATGGGGAATTTCGAGAGAGGAAACTGGTGCCACGGCGACTCTCAGTTTAGGTTTCAAGATGACAAGAGTTCGTTAACTTACGTAGATGTTCATATAACTAATATTGACTTAGTAGTAATTGCAAAGCAAAATGCTTGGCGCGTGCGGAAGGTGTTTGTCAAGCAGTCAGGTCAGCTTCGTTATGAGGCATTGGCGCATATATTATTCCCAACACTATGTTCACCGAAGCAGTCTATTCTCCTTCTTTTTAAATTTTTTTTTTTTTTTGGATGGGGATATTTCAATTAGATTAAACCATAATATGAAAGAAAAATACGAAATCAGTCAATGGTCATGCTGCTGCCTACTTGTAAGTACTGCTACCAGACCAGACCGCCTGGTAATACTTTGGACTTCATGCTACTGTTACTAGGTACAAAGGGCAAATATCACCAAATCCGCGTGAACCGCAGGCCTTGAGTTTGCTGTCAAGACCCCACATGGGGCCTCTAAAACCCCAACATGTCCAGGCTTCATACGAGCAGTTTTGAGATCAGGAGCAATTTCGTTTCTGTCTTTGGTTTCTGTAGCCGGGGTCATAATGCTTCGTAACTTGGTCTGGGTGCTGAAATGCATCTATGCGTTGGCGTGGGACTGCCTGGAACAGAAGCACCACGCCCATAGCGGCAGGACTGTGTCAAGGCACGGTTCTGTCAAGAACCATGGCAGATAAATAGATTAACGCAAATGAACGATTATGCTCAGAAGATAACGTACAATAACTGGCATGTTTTGATTTTGGTTGTTTCAGGGCTAAATATTGATCTAATTTCCCACAACCCTTCCTGTCATTGACCTCATGGATGTCCGTCAACCTCTTTCATAGCATTCAGGTAGTACAAGTATGAGTGGAATAACATCCGTAATTCTATTTTTGGATGTTAGCAAAAGAACAAGGGCTATCAGTTCTCGATACTGATTGGAGGAAGCCTAAGCGTCACTCGTTTCAGGTTATGCGTGCGTCTACAGACCAATCATGGACCTTCAAAGGGTCTACCATGGGGCGCCGTTCAGCGAACCAAATCTCACGGGAATGCCATCTTAACTGGGATGCAGATGCAATGCAGTCACGCAGTACTCTTTGCTCCGTAGCTGCGTCGATGTGTGTGTTGTACGGTACTCCGGAAAAGTCGCTGGAAAAATTACTTTGCAAACGATGATTGGGTATTCGCCAGTAATCCATGCCGGGTCTTTCATACTCTAATAGATATGGATTCATCGGCAAATCCATGGATAATGGTAATTGTGCCTCGGAGCCGCCCCCCTCCCTCCAAAGCCGGGAGCCAATTAGCTAGAAGCAGTAGACCCGAGATTTACCCTCCCATCGCATAAGGCTCCGCTTCGAAGCTTTTTTCACTTTGATTTTATGTTTGATGGAAGCCTCACTCAATCTTACCATTACCTTGTTGCCTGAGCGAGATTGACCAACCTCTGCGCCACTGCACGCACTTCGTATTAGTAGTCTATGGCTGCTTCTGGATGAGCGCATCCGAGCACCTGCGACACATGTCAAAGGTATGATACTGATTGCCTTTTTTTCAACATTTCTTCGATGATGAATATAATTATTGGAGCTGTCTGAGCCCTTGTGCTCTGAGGAAAAATATTATTATACGCAAAAATAGCTGATGAAGAAATCTACCCTCTGCGTTGATGATTTTGGTTGAGATTTACTTCCTTGCTAACTTTATTTGATCAAAGGTATAGGTAGATAACTCACTGCCTTGCGCTTGAAGAATGCAACATCTTTTTTTTCGTGTAGCAATCGCGTAATCTTTTCTCCTGGATAGTTGCCCATAATGGAGACTACGAATGGCACAACGGCAGGCCAAAATGGTTCACAGAGTGAGAGCGGTGATTATAAGCTCAAATTCTGTACCGTCTGCGCCAGTAATAACAATAGGTCAGTTCAAATACGGGCTATCTACCTGTCGTGTGTAATCCTAACCGAAAACTTAGATCTATGGAGGCTCATCTCCGACTCTCACAAGCCAATTATCCAGTGATATCTTTTGGTACCGGTTCTCTCGTGCGCCTTCCAGGACCGACGATTACCCAGCCGAACGTATATCAGTTCAACAAGACATCTTATGATAGCATGTATAAGGAATTAGAGGCCAAAGACCCCCGACTGTACCGAAATAATGGCATTTTAAACATGTTAGGAAGAAACAGAGGCGTTAAATGGGGCCCTGAACGCTGGCAAGATTGGCCCGTTGGGGTGCCCAGATTGCAGCATACTAGCGATAGAGGCAGTGAGGGCACTGAAGGCGGAATTGTGGACGTAGTTTTCACCTGTGAAGAGCGATGTTGGGACGCTGTTATCGACGACCTTCTCAACCGTGGTTCTCCATTGAATCGACCGGTGCACGTGATCAACGTTGATATCAAAGATAACCACGAGGAAGCCCACATTGGCGGACAAGGCATTCTTGATCTCGCCAACTCTCTCAATGCCGCCGCCGCAGAAGAAAGAGGTGCGAATGGTTCGGCTGCTTTTGACAGTGGAACGGCATCTGCTCGAGCAAGCTTTGATGAGCGAGTGCCTGAGATTATTGCGGCTTGGCAAGAACGCTGGCCCCATTTGCCATCAACCTGGACGCTGGCGTGGTTCTAAGTAGAAGCGAAGAAAGCCACCGCACTAGAATTTTTGTTTATGTTTTCTGACGACATCTGAGATCGTCTTGGATTTGGCGTGGCGTTCTAGGCGATTGGCTGAGAATAATTGGTTTTCTTGTTATTTATTCCGTACATGGACATGCCTAAGGATATCAAATCTGGAAGATGACAATGGGACTATTATAGGACTATTACCCATAACAGACAGCAGCTGATGTCATATTTTGGCATCCATAGAAAGCATTGAAGACCACTCAAAATATTTCCCTTCTGATTACGTAGTCAGTGACCAAGAGCATCAGCTGACCACGCCAAATATATTTGTATATATCATTGCTTTACCGAGTTGGGCGCATGTCGTAAAAGCATGGTGCTAGTATGCTAAGCTTCTTTTTTTCTTCCTGTTTCTGTGTTGTTAAAACGGCCAAATCTTGGGAAATATGGCGTCGGGAGACAAGACCTCGTATATGCACCATTGCCGCTTCTAGCCCGAGTGGCTTGCAGCCTTATTGGCCCACCGGGGCATTTGATCTGCCAATCGATAGTGCTAGACCATTAAATGCAAGATCTTTGAAATGGCATGTTCTA
Source organism: Trichoderma oligosporum (assembly GCA_015266385.1). Taxonomy (NCBI): domain Eukaryota; kingdom Fungi; phylum Ascomycota; class Sordariomycetes; order Hypocreales; family Hypocreaceae; genus Trichoderma; species Trichoderma oligosporum. The sequence continues at coordinate 13,222 of JACBYL010000860.1, read as the reverse complement.
GATTGACTTTGAAACAGATGGGAGAAGCTAGATCTGTGGTGATATGAGTATGAGGTGAGAGATACTAGGACGACAGAGTCTCCCGCTATTGACCATGGTGAGTTAGGTGGAGGAGAAACAAAGTCACAGGTAGTTAGGCCTACTTTGCGGAATGCATAGTACTCCGTACTTTCATTGCAAATATAGATTTGATCTACTTGTTCTTAGAGTACGGAAGACCTCGTAGATGAGCTTATGTATGAATTCATTGTGTCATCCTACCTGTACACCACAAGTCCAAGCGCTCGTGCCGCGATGTTATTCCTAGCCATGTTGGGAAGGGATGCGCGTCATGTCTAAGTAAGACAGTGGTAACCCAGTTCAGTTGTAAAAGCTCAATTTTTTTTTGGTACTCCGTATACTTGCATGCAATACTCAACCACTTTGGCCGGATAAGTAACAATGATAGTATGGTGTTCGTCTAGGGACGTTTACATGTAGACCCGACATTAGAACGGGGCATCACCGTCGCTTGTTGTGTGGAGAGTAATAAGTACCAGGTAGGCATTACTATAACCATGGGCCGCCTGAACCAATAGAGAGAGAAAACTGGGGACTATAATCTACGAAACCCTCCCTCGGTATGAGATTAGATGTGGACTCTGCGGAATTGAGCCAGGTAAGGACTTGTAGTCGTAGTACTCTGAAATTTAGTGGTTTATTGGAAAGGCAGCTATTCGATGTATTCAAGCTTTGGGTTGACCAAGGCCGTGTAAACCGCCACTTATCACCTAGATATATACTTGAATAATAACTCATAGCTTTGTGTTGGGCAGCACTAATGCTTTACAAAGTCAGTCCGTGTTTGTGCTTGCTGGTAATCACCGGATTCTGATGTTTGTATCGGATTCTGGTGAACAACGGGCCCCCCTGTGGCCTTGAAATTGCATTTGAGGATACTTGTATGCACAGCCTCTTTGTTTTATAGCAAGCTTCTAGTGATGATACAACAATACAAGTATATAATTCCTACCAGTACTTGCTTTATAGCTATGTACTGTTGGGTCTATGTAGTATTGCTCAAAAATCAGTGTTCAGCGGTGTTATTCCAGCAGAGTACCTCTAGTACATACCTGCTCTAGTACATATCTGATAGTTTATATTAATTTATACCTTCAAGACAAGAGATGCTGTGGGATAATTCATAGAATAATCAATATCTATCTAGTATGTATCTCCCTCAGCATATGACTATCTACTACTACTGGTAGCCCACCATGGAGGCGCTCGTCCCTAGATTCATGAATTGACCAAAACCAAATAACCGCCAATCCCGATACAGGCCTAGCGTGGGCGATTGCAGAAGCAAATCAAGACCCGGCGACACCGCAATTCAGGGGAAAATGTCCACTCCCCCAGCTCTAGCCGAACGCTACGCAAAATGGCGCCAACGCCATGTGGAAAGGGTAAAGTACCGTATATACAAGAGGCGAGGCGAGTAACGGCATAGAAGACTCGCGTCTAAATGCTTTCAAGGGACTCGTTTTGGGGACCAACGGGCAGCAGGGAGAGAAATCATTGTATATACTCGTACGGAGTACTACGGAGTACACACTTGTACATAGCTTAAGGGATAAAGTGCAAAGTACAGTACGATCATGGAGAGGTATATACCTTGCCAAGGTACAGTAGTATTACTAGGTCGCCTTTGAGTTCCTCTCCACCAGGTCCGTCTGTGCTTGTATATGCACCTGCACCTGATGCAGTAGGAGTACTAACATTACGTACCTGTACAGCGACATGGAGGACGGTGGGGAGACTTTGAGCTGTTTCCATGGGCCAACGGACAGCCAGTCATTATTTTCAACAGCCACTGCTAAGCTAGACAATACTTCCTAACAACTTTGTAGATGAAGTAATACTGTCTTAAGCAGTAGGAGAAGCCAAAGAGACGTTCTATTACATACGGACTATAAACTACGGAGTGTGGAATATGGAATATGAACTACAGAGTCTGGATTTGTACTAGCATGCTCATGCAGTCAGAAGATATACTTGTACAAGTCACCAGCTGTAGTGAGATGTAGAGCCCTCCTCCCCCTGGCGGCCCGTCCAGTCACAGAGTTGAGCTCTCCAAAAGCAATACCTGGAGTGGCCCATTTTATTATTACTGCTCGCCGATCGATCTCTGCAGTCGTCGCGTCAGCTTCTCCAACCAAGCCTTTGATTTTCCCAGCGGCTTTCTTACTTCATTCACCCTCTTCTTCATCCCCTCCCTACCTACTCTGACTCAAACTTTGTGTTTTTCTTTCTACTCTACTTCATCATCATCGTCTTCAGCCATCGAAGGGTTCCATGTTATTGGTAGCCTTACAAAAGTACCAGTACCTGTTCTCCGTACCAAGAGTTCTCCCTCTGCGGAGTAGGTAGTACTTCGTACTATTTCTTCCCTGTGCTTCCTAACTTGTACGGGGCTGTCTGGAAGAAATTGCACTCAAGTCTTGTTTTACCAACAAGGGAATAGCAGCTCATTTCCCACTGCGCCAGATCTCTCCAGCAAACGCCCCCCCCCTATTGATACACCCCAGGACGTGTGGTCCATCAGCCCTTTCGATTCGAGCTCTTCTATCCCTGCCTTTCTCTCTCTCATTGCCGTTTCAAGCTCCGTCACGAATTTTCCTTCCTTTCAGGTCTCACGCCACGTTCGTCTCCTTTGCCCAAGTACTACTATAGGTACTACTCCGTGCTTTCTTACAAGTACCACTACCTACTATAGGTATATTAAGATACCAACCTTGAACCTACGGAGTGCTCGTATGCTATTCGAATGCGCCGCGGACAAAGCAGAGCTTTGTATGAGTACTTAGCTCGAGGAGGAACACAAAAAGGGTTTGCGGATCTCAAAAATTGCCGGCGCACTAGCTGGCCCAAACGCCCTCTAGCGAACTCGTGAAAGCTCATAGCACTGGAAAACCTCTTTTCATTTCTCTCTCTCTCTCTCTCTCTCTCTCTTTTCTTTTTGCCACCCCCCCTTCATATTGGACTTAGGCGGGTTGTGCTTCTTCTGTTTGCTTGTTATTCCCAACGGCAACAAAGGTTTGACACCAACAAAGAAGTCATCGTACCTAACCTGCTACTGGATAGCGGCGACAATCATATCTAGGGGTGTCGCACTGTGGAGAACAGCGTTTTAGTTCCTAGTAACAGGTTGTGGTTCGCTTGGCCTTTGGACTGGACTGGCTCCGAGTGGCGTCTCTTTGGCAAGACACTCACTACCTACACACAGACACACAGACACAGACACACGCACACACGCACCACAGTAATACCAAGGTACACACAGGCACAGGCACAACCACCAAAGCCTTCCATATTGTGGCGTTGAAGCTACCTTAGTCTTCTTTTTCTTCCTCCTTCTGCTTTCCACCCACCATGAGCACTATTAGCGATCGCAATGCGCCGCTCTCTCCAGTCTCTGTAGGTGGAAGCGAATGGTCATTTTCCAAATACCAGGCCAACGACGACGGTACCTATCCTCCTAATCGTGGCAACCTCGTCTCGCCTCCCAATTCTGGAGGTTCCTCTGGGACCATGAGCATGAATGGCTTTCCTCCGGGGCCTACAAACACCGGGGGGCCGTCACCGCCGCCCTCGGTCGGCCGATCTAGCAATGGGATGAATATGTACGCGAGAAGCGAAGCCGGAGGCGACATGCCGGCTACTCTAATAGACGATAACATCCTCAACGAACACTACATTGCCCTTAGGGCTTTCCTTACGGCACGCGATCCCAATATCAAACAACCACCTAACAAAGCCCGCGATAAACTTCTGCGATTGTCCCCGGTGCAGTTTTTTGAATTGAGTACAGATGTCTTTGACGAGTTAGTACGTCGACAGACGGCAGCACGCATTCCTCCAAATGCGCCAAATACGCCGCCAGCCTTCCTGCTGCCGGAGAAGACCTTCCACCCAAAACGAAACCAAGCTCGCCAAAGGCTGTCATCGCTCGGACCTCCTCGATTCCGAGATCTCGCAGCCGACGTGTTTCACGAACTGGAGCGAAGATTTCCGCAATTCGTGGGCGTTGATATCCCACGTGTCGGTAGCTCCATGTCCAACAGAGGCGGCCCGATGAATCGCACAGGAACGCCGGTTAACGGCAACGACTACCCGCCGAGGTCACAGAGCCGCATGCGAAGGCCATCCAACGCCAGCTCGATCAGAGGACCACCACCTGTCGATGCCTACGGCGTGCCCCCATCACCTAGCATTCCAAATGGCAATTATGCTCGTCCAATGCCTCGACAACCAAATCAAAACAATACCATTGTGCCTAACAAAAGCACTATGATTGAAGAGGATGATGATAGTGCGGAGGCATTAGGTGCTGGGGAAGCCCCTGACAATGGAGGGACCTCGGAAGTAAGATGATGTAGTTTTCTTTTCCTTTCTTTTCCTTTTCCTTTTCTTTTCTTTTAAATTTTTTTTTCAATTGCCTTTTCTTTTAGCTCATTACTAACTAGTAAACAGGCGGATAAGAAAATTATTGAAGATTATGAAGCGCAAGTGCGGGATTTGAATTCCAGGCTCTCTGTCATGGAAGATGCAATTAAGAAAAAAGAAGAGGAGATGAGTAGCTTGCGAGATAACCACCAGTCACAAACCGCTGCCACAGTTGAAGAAAAACTAGAATGGGCAGATCTTCGCTCAGACCTCGAGGGTAAACTTTCAGAGGCGCAGAGTCTCAACAATTCATTAAAGCAGGAGCTAGAGCGAATGCGCGAGGATCATGAAGAAGAGACGAGACAGCTTCGGGATCAAGTACGACAAACCGTTGGGCAGATGTCTTCTTCAGGTGCAAATGAAGATTTACAACGAGAAAATGAGGAATTGCGACACACACTCCAACAGCAGCAACAAGTAACGGAAGAGGTGCGAGCTGAGGCTCAAGAGCATCTGCGCGAAATGCGGCAGCTTTCTCAGCAAAGCGGTTCCACATATGAAAAGCAGGCCGAGCTTGAAAAGACGATTGAACAACTTGAGCACGAGGTTCGAGAGTGGAGGAATCGATATGCGCGAACCAAGACGCAAATCAGGAGCCTGCGAGGTTCATCTGCCGGGGTTAGCGTGGATGAAGATGCGGCTAAGCTGGTGCGCGATAATAACTTGTTGGATGAAAGTGGCCGGATCAAGGATGTCCATGTCACCAAGTTCCAGATGGCCATTGACGAGCTCTTGCAAAAGGCTCGTGATGAGAATCCAGAAAGCGTCATAGATGCCATGAAAGCGGTCGTGGTCAGCGTCCGTAGAATTACGAGAGACTTGGATGAGTCTGCACCGCGTGGAAACGACGCGGCTCAGCAACAGGGCAAGCTTAAGGCAAGAATCTCCGCCACCGCAAATAGTCTAATCACCATCTCCAAGAGCTTTGCTGTCAGCACTGGTATTACGCCAGTCTCTCTTATGGATGCCGCTGCATCACATCTCACTGTCGCCATTGTTGATCTACTTCGAGCTGTCAAGATTCGACCAACACCTACCGAAGAATTGGAGGATGAGGATGATGGAACTATAACTCCCGTCGACTCTACCGGCTTCTTCTCACCACGCAGCACGGCTCGAGGATCCACAACCCAGGACGGTCTGCCTCCAGCCCCTACTTTCAGAAGCCTTGCCAATGTCAGGGCGAGCATCGAATCTTCAGCTTATAGTCCCGTGAACTCTCCGCGAACGTCAATTGACGCGTATGCAAATGGCGCAACCAACAGATACGACTCACAGCATCACGATGGTCAATTCGAAGATCTCAAGGCACGGGCTTAGGGCCTCGTCTAATTCAGACGCTCTACAACATGACTAATGACAGCTCGGACCTATCTTGAAGATCAGAGCGCTCTGTTGGTATTCTAATATTCATAATCTTGTGAAACTGTATTCATGCGGACGGTAATCTTTGCTAAAATATCTACGGAAATTGACTTCAATAATGGCCATTGTTGGCCATCTTGTCTCGGAAACGCAAAGCGGTGGCTGCGGCAACATGTTTGTGCGCTTATGCGACTGCCGTGACCGTATTTTCGAATGCCAATGGCCGCGGCCAGGAAATAGCCGGATCCTGAGGCTTAGGCGAAGAAGAAAATGGAGAATTTGGACCCAGAGCTTGGCACCGATTGCTTTTGAGATAGGCCGCGAAGCTAAAGGATCTTGGTTGGAGCCATAGGAGAGCTGGCAGCATCACGAGATGCAGACGATTTCTCATGAAAGTTGATGAGTTGTCATTAATCATTAATTCATATAGTTTTTACTTCTTTTTTTTTTTTTTTAAAGGGAAGAAGCAGAGCGGGATTCGATTCTTGAGCTCGGAGGAGGGACACAACTGATTTCCCCAATGGTGCTTCACTAGATGCTTCTATTCTCGATCATGGCGTCACTCCTCCTCCCTTTTGTTATTTTTCTCTCTTCGAGGGTAGGAGGAGTCTCAATAAATACCCCCTTGTGTATATGCTTATATGTTTCTTAACAACATAAATGTCTGTTGTTTTCTTTTATTCCACATGATACGACTTGGGCAATTGCCTGGTTAAAGAGGATTGCGGGAAAGAAATGTCCTGACGAAGTTATGCAGCCAGGAGGAAATATGCTGGTGGGATTCGGTGATATGAGAAAGCATCGCCCATAAAGGGATGAGGGAGGGCAGGTGGACAAAGCCTTGATTGCTTTGTCTGGTACGGTTATTGTTTTAGCTTTTGTATGATGAAGAATAAATAACACAGCGTATTGAAGCTGATTTTTTTCTTTTCCTTTTTCTTTTACTTCTCTTTTTTTATTTTTTTGTTCTTCATTGTTCTCCTCGCACCTTTGTAAACATGAAAGCAATCCAACATTCTCATTGCTATGCCAAGTTGCCATTGTTGTTGATTCAACTGAGGCACAATACGATGGGATGGAACTCGTTCATACTTATATATATTTATGGAGCACCTTGTATTACTTTGAGAATACGCATTTGGTGAGAGGTCCAAGCCACCGATGAAATCCATCCTCCCCCGCGTTCATAACAACGGGATCGGATCCCGGAATGGCAAATAATCCCTGTCATACCACACAAGATTGGTGTGAACGGGTCGCAAGCAGCATTGGTTCGGTGGAATCCGCGTCCACTAATAATAATAAGCAAAGATGACATACTTGTACATATACATATAGTAGTAGTAGTAGTAGTAGTAGCTCCCTCTCACTTTGGGGCTGCTCTTTAAACTACAAGCTACAAGCTACAAGTGGTTCGTTCCATTAGGTGCATAGACTTGGGCACATATAGTAAGTAGCAAAGAGGAATTTTCCGGATTCAGCCTCTGCTATGTAGCATCCATCCATTGGCTTCACCTCTCTTTGTGGTGACAATAAGTTTCCAATAGTAACTAGGAATAGCTCAAGTTTTTGCATTGTTAGTATCTAGTACAGCAGTATCGTTCCTACTTTATATATATTATTATCTACTACATAGTAGGTACTACGAACTATACACACAGTACTTCTTCTACTCCAATAATAGCTATTGATGACTTTTCAGATTGGTTTCTTTTTTGTTTAGATTAATGTAATGCGAGCAAGGTACGAGTGCTAACTAAGAAAGAGAGCAGCCCAAAAAAAAACCTGAAAAACGAAAACGCCGCCAACCTAGGACTGGCACCACCACCACCACCACCACCACCACCACCACCTCTTTTTTGGTGGCTCATCTCTCTCTGTCTCTCACACACACACTCTCTCTCCTCTCTCTCTCTCTCTCTCTCTCTATACTTTGAATGTAACTTTTTTTTTTTTGCTTCCCCCTTCCTTTCCTTGCTTTTTATACCTTTTCACCCACTAACCTTTTAAACTTCTTACTTCCCTATTAGTAGGTTCCCTGACCCCCCTTAGTTCCAAACAAGAGCCGAAAATTTTTTTGCCATCGATTTCTTTTAATCAACTCTGCCAGCCTCCTTTTTTGCTGGGTCTTTTTCTTTTATTTTATTTTTTTACTTTCTATCCTAACAACTGCAACTATCCTTTGGATATAAAAAAAAAGTTCTTTTCCTTCTATCCTCCCTTCTTCTTCCACTTACTCCACTACTCCCCTCTCCCCTCTTCCCTCTTCCCTCTTCTCTCTAAGTGCTATGGGCAGAATCCAAATAGGCACCTACTGAACTGAATTCTATCAAATTTTCTTCTTTGACTTTTCTTCCTTTCTTCCTTTGTTTCTTTCTTCTTTATTTTTCTTTTGTTTTCTCTTGCGCCGTGTTTGTTGGTGCAGTTGGCCGCGCGAAGCAACGGTTTAGCCTTTCTCGACATTGGTTGGGGGAGAAAGCAGGTACCTTTATTTCTTGGTAGAACTTGGAGAACAGCGCAACCAACAACAACAATAAAGATTACCCTCGTTTTCAGCCCTTCGAGATCTCTTTAACTACCCAAAGGCTTTTTAAAAATTGCCTCGAGTTCTTGAATATTTTTTTGGGTTACGGGGTGCTTGAGAGTGTGCTGCTACGCTACAAAATTTTATTACCAAAAAACACACAAACGCACGCACACGTCTGGACGCCTTTTTTTTTTTTCGATGGAGGCAGAGCCTCGCTGCGAGACCAAGAATATGGCCTACGAGACCATCAATATATCTCAGGATGCGAAAGGCTGCTTGGAAAAACTCCGCGTGGAGATGAATGCCTCCCAATTTCTTGCATCTTCGTCGTGTGGGCGCGTTGGATGCGCTGTTCAAGATGCTGTGGAAGGAGACCCGGAAGAGACTGGGAATACCAATACTAAGCTCGTTGCTGAACCCGAACGAACAGACGCTCTTCAAGAGCGGCTTCCTGCATTAATCGATAGCTACTCTAAGTATGAAACCGCTACAACCCTAACCCCCAACACTGAGACATCTAATTTACTCCCTGTCTCGAGTATGGAAGAGCTAGCTCAAGCTACTACAACTTCAGTCGCTATCACGACTCCAGCTTCTCAGCTTAGTGATGAGAACCCAAAGCCTATTGGCTCTCTTTCTCTACAATCTCAGCTAGAGGCAGTGTCCGAAGACGAAATTGACTTGGTCAAGTTCTATAGTTCATCAGAGGACTGCAGCTCTACCATCTCGGAAAAAAGTCAAGCTAGTTCACCATTAAGCGAGCCTGACGCACACGGTATCGCCTATACTTATGATGGCCCTCCTGGTCATAGAGTGTTGCATCTCCAACCAACTGCAGAGCAATGGGGCGATTTTCCGGCTCTCCTGACCTTTGCCCGAAGCCTCCACGCCGAGGTTGATGGATGTTTCAAAATAGTGCTCCCGAAAGAACTTGATGGGCCACTGCCGGAGAAGGCTTCTGAGAAAGTTCCAGCCAACGCCTACCGGGTGAAACAGATTAACCACAAGACGTTTTGGCAAGTCAGCACCGTACCAAGCGAGGGCGTCTTTTCATCTTCTGAGCCAGACGGCGACTCAACAATAACAGTGGAAGAGGCATTCAAGAAGTTAAAGACACTCTTTAACAAAAGCAAAGACAAACAAATGCGAAATATTCGTTATCGTGTCGATGTCCCTGCATGGACTGCAACGCAGAGACGAGAAGCTGGTGTGCCCGAGAAAAGTCCCATCCATCCCTTGGCAGGCGACAAGTTGGATGAAACGAAAGCCATCATTCCGGGTATACATACCCCGTATGTGTACGAATCTGCTCGACACTTTGGCGCTACTTTTCAGCTTCACGCCGAAGACTTTCGCCTCTCTTCTCTCAATCACTTATACAAAGGGCGAAAGATTTGGGTTGTAGTGCCTGCCACAGCGGTGGATCTTGCCGAAGAAATCTTGATTCGAAAGGACAAGTGCTCGCAATTCATGCGTCACAGGGCCGAATTCTTCTTCCCTGAGAAACTCCAGAAGATGGGTATCCCATATCGCCTAGTTGACCAACGACCAGGTGAAACCATTGTCATATTGCCAGACGCGTATCATGAAGGCTTCAGCACTGGTTACACATTGGCAGAGGCCAAGAATTACGCAGATCCAACTTGGACAACGGACACATATCAACCCTGTGAGATGAGTTGCCAGCTTATTACTGCCATTCCAGCTGAATACATGCGACCTCTGCAAGAAGGCGAGGAAAGGCTCGATCTATGTGCTGAATATAACGAAATCAGCGATGATGAAGCAAGTCCATTGCAAATAAATCAGCAGCAGCAGCAGCAGCAGCATCAGCAGGCGGAGGGGGAAGAGGATCTACATCACAAGGAAAACATGCTAGCGGGTCAACGGACACTAAAGCGAACGATGGAGCAAACCCTGGAGAGGAATGCCAAACATCGTAGACTGGATTAAACGTCTTTGCATTTTTTTTTTTTTTTTTTTTTTTTTTTTTTTTTTTTTTTTTCGCGCGCGCTCTTTGTTGACATTTTTAGATGAGTTACTTGGCGGTGTGCTCCACAGCCATGAGCCAATTTTTTTTTTTTTTTTTTTTTTTTTTCAATTTTTTTCGCATTTTGCATTTTGCATTTTGCATTTCGCTTCCTGTCGACAATATAAGGAAGGGAACAGGCAATTATCATAGCTCCCTGGACACTATGATTTTGTGCTTCTTCTTTTTTTCGCGGATAACGACATGGCAACGATGGGACTGTATTTCTTTTTAACATGGACAATGAATTGGAATGAATGGATGGATGGACTACTACAGCGGAGTAAATAGGCGGTCATATATCCTGGGCATGGGATGGGACAAAAAATATTGGTGGAGTTACTCTGGAATGGACATAGACTCTCGGTTGGCGTTTCAATTGGTATTTTTCATAGGAGCAATGGAAATTCTCTTTTGCTTTTTTATACGCATGATTTTGCACATTATTGACAAAAATAAAAATGATTGACGTTATTATTTAATGCAATATAATACTTACAGTAGAGCATATAGAAAGAAGGGAAGAAAAAAAAGAAAGGGAACACGGCAAGTTTTCCAACTCAAATTAATTCTTGTAATCGTGGGCTTCCACCCCCCTCTTTTCATAAATTGCATTAGTCTTATTCCATGTACGGAGTAGAGTAGAGTAGAATAGAAAGAATTATATAGAACATTCAGCTTCATAGATTCATTTATCAAATACGCCCTAGTCTTCAATCAAAAATCAAAAAATCAAAAAAATCATCGGTTAACATCGTTATCATGTCTGCCTAAGATAGTAGCATCTTCATGTGGTTCCGCCTTTGAAATGGATTTTTTTTTTTCCCCTTAATATCCCTCACGTCTCTCTTGGTTTTGTCGGTTCATCTCGTCTCGGAAGACATTGCTGTGGCCACCCGTGGTGCCTTGCTGCTCGAAATTCTCGTGAACAGGTGTACCAGCCAAGCTACCTAGAGTCTCGCTGTCACGTCGAGACTGGATAGGCGCATCGTGATACTCTCCCTCTAGTGGCGCGATGAGGTCATGGTCGGCATTGTGGAGCTGGATATTGGTAATGTCCTTTTTGGAACGGAATAGGTTGCGACGAGTCTTGCGGCCGCTATAGCCGTGGCGAGAGCGGCTCATGATGTTACCGAGTTGGATGCGACGCGTCTTGCGATTCCACATGCAGACACCAAGCACGAGGAGGGCGATACAACCAAAGGCAACGGGAAGAGCAATGGTCAGGGTACGGCCTTTGGGAATGGTAGGAACGGGCTTCTTGGGGAAGCCTGGGTTTTCGATGGCCACAGGGATGGCAATGGAGCTGTTCTTGTCGTTGGAACCGTGGGGAGCGGCTAGCAGCGTGATGGTAACGTTGTTGGTCTTTTCGCCCTTGAGCATTTTGCCGGTGACGTGGAGAGGGTAGAATCCCCATGAGGCTGGGACGCGGTTGTCGTCAAAGGTATCTAGCTTGACCCATTCGTTGCTCGTCTTGTTTAGATAGTCTAGACGAACTGCGATGTCGTACGTGATATTGGTTTTGAAATTTGTCTTGTTGTAGTAATCGGGATCCCAGGTAACTATCATTTGAGTAATTAGCAACTGCACTGCTTGATATTTAAAGCATATATATGCTTTAGCCTTAGAATTGCCACATACTATAATATGTACTGTCCGTCAGAAGAGTGCTATTCCTATAGGGCGTACAGAAAGGAGCATCTTTGCCATCCATATTGTAGCATCGGGAAAAAACACCGTCATTATTCTTTGATACAGCAGTCGGATTAGGAGGTAGACCAGTGCTGGTCGTGATTTCACCCCAGCTCGTCCAAGTGTAAACCGTGGCCGTGATATCGTGAGGCGCAACATCAACGAGTGTGGGTGTTCCGCTGATAGTCGTTGCTTTCGGCGTCACGGTCTTAACAGGAGTTCCCTCATCGCCGACTGTGACCCAAGGAGCGGTTGGGTCAGCTCGAGGCTGGAGATGAGCGCGACGATGCAACGACGTCTCTGTAGCCTCTAATTGAGCGCCAGGAACCGCAGGCATGGCGGCTGCCGAGCTGCAGAGAGCAGCAGCGGCGACGCCAAGAAAAGCGATGGTGTGCATGGCGATTTGACGGGCTATTCGTTTAGATGATATTATTGAGGTGTCGTTTTTCGGTTCATATATTTTCTTTTTTCTTCTTTTTCGTCCCCCCCTTTTTTTTTTGAGTCAATTGAATATCTTGGCTTGCTGGGGCCGTTGTGGGACGCGACTTGGAACGGTGGACAGGACAACGAATAAATTCAAGGGGGAAACACGTAGTGAAGATATATAATTGAATGAATCTTGGACCGAATAAAGCGGTGTAGATCTCGCAAAAATCGGTGGAAGGATTAAGGATTAGGAATAAAAATCGAAGAAACAGATTGTGAATGCGAGAGAGAGAGAGAGAGAGAGAGAGAGAGAGAGAGAGAGAGAGAGAGAGAGAGAGAGAGAGAAAAAAAAATTACTATAGCAAGGAAAGTTTCAGTGTCACCCAAGGGAGCTTAAGCTTACTCGTACAAGTAGTACTAACAAATACACAGCAACACTCCTATCAGGTCCATTTTCTTGTAATACTACTTACTACTCAGTACTCCGTACACTACTGTTTGCTCCGTTACAACAAACTAACAACTTGAACTAACAAGTAAGCTCAACAAGGTTATCCAACAAGGTACAGGAACCCCGGCTAGAACTTAGTTGGCCAAATGGGGACAACCAGGCTTTTTTGAGACGCTCTAATTTGATGATCCCGCAGGCAGAACGAAAAAAAATTGCCGTTGAAAGCTGGCATCAGAAGAGTTGGAGT